>MU227364.1:217193-234767 GCA_018584345.1 Thuja plicata
AAATAGTATAGTGTGATAATATAGTATGTTTCCATCAATGCCAAAGGGAGAGATTGATGACATGTAACTGATTGAATGTTTGATAATATTAAGTTGAAGATAATGCAAGGCATTAAATCAGTTAATGATTTGTATTGTCATTGATTTCAACTTGATATCATCTGTACGGTCATGTAAATAATGCCAAAGAATTTAGAGAATCAATGGAACAAAGGTTATGCTTTCTACAATACATAAAAGTCAAGTATTCACTAAGTGACAGATAACACCGACGGAGTGCACACCATCAGTAAAGGCAAAGAAGAAAAGTCACAATGATACCCGACGATAAAAAGACAGTGTTGCCCGATGAAGCAAAACCATAGGATACCCGACAAGCTGAAAACAAAGTTTCCTAATGAGTAAAAATCCAATGATGCCCGACAGATGGAGATCCTGAAGCTAACTGGAGTCATGTTGACGGAACTATTAGTTATCACTGACAACTAACTGAAGAGTTGACCAACGGAACAGAGAGTTCATAAAATGAAAAAATATCTAGCTGGCAAGAGCTAAAGATAGACTTAACTAGTTGTTTTCTTTGTTTTATTCAACCAGAGTTAAGTAATTGGTTTAAAGAATATTTTTACAGTTGGCAAGAAGATAACTATGTGATAAATCAGGAGTTATGCTTTAAATCAAATTGGCTGGACTGTTTTTCACGCCAAGAATCAAGAATCGAGAAACAACGAATATCATGTCTATATAAGAGACAATCTTAAGTCATCCTCGTATCACATTCATAAAAAGGGATTAAGGGGAGTGAATGGAAAGATGTTGAAGAGAAACTGATGAAGAATTACTTCATACAGTCTTGATCAATCAAGTTGAAGAAGAGCTAAAGAATTCTGCAGACAATGATGAATAGTGAAGCACAACATCACAGAGCAGAAAGTGTGGAGCACAAATAATTGAATTGATACATTGATCAGAGAGGTAATGTACTTAAATAGATCTAAAAATATGCAATTCATATTTGCATTAGAAAAAGGTCATAGTGTTTCAGTTTAACCATTGAAGCATCAAGTCTCTTAATAGAGCAGGACTTAACAGTCTTCTATATATTGAGGTACATTCCAAGGAGTGCCAAAAAGGTTGATTCATGAAAGTATCATTGGATTTGTCTGATACCTATTGACAGTCTAAGAAGGAGTCTGATTCAAGGATGGTAGCAATAGATGCCTAATACTAAGTGAAAACCTCTATGTATAAAATCCTCTAATAAGGTCGCACTTCACAGTGTGTTTGTAACCTTTAACAGGGTTGGCTCCTAATAGGGCTCACTTCAAAAGAGTGAAAAATTGGGGTACCAGTCCCAGTGGTTTTTCCCTTAACAGGGTTTCCACATTAAAAATTCATGTGGTATGTGTGTATGATTCATTTCTTTATTGTTATGTATCTGACATAGTTAACACTGGGTTGATCGGTATACTCTACTTATTTACTAAGTTTTGGTAAATAGTTATACTTCTTATCGGTAATCAAGGAGAACTTGGACAGGTAGGAAAACCGACAGACAGTTAATAATTATAAGTATTTCAAGGCATGCATCTTGTAGGGACTTAATAATCTGAGGTTTATTTGATTGGTGGTTATTAGTTGAAGGATAAATTTTTGAGGCCACTGATTCACGCCCCCCCCCCTCTCTCAGTTAGTACTAACAAAAACACAATATGAATCATACAATAACACCAATACTTGTACGTGGAAAATTCAAGAAGGGAAAAAAGAATGTGAGGATCAACTCAAGTTATATGAAATAATTTTTTACAAGATTTGTTTTAGGCTCGCTTCCAAGGAATCTCACTGGTCCCTGAATAGACTTGTAGACTAAGCTACACTTCCCTAGGATAAGATACTGTATAGTTGAAAACTAAAGATCATTTTTCTAGAGAAATATATAATGATATTCCACTGAAATACATTATGTGAACTATTATTGAAGAAGCATCTACCAAATGTTGATCTAAGTTGCAATTCCCTTTATAGCCCAAAATATTCTATTACACTGATTCTGGTACACTCCATAATCATCTGATACTTTGGTGATTTGTTTCACATATTATAGAACCTCACAAAAACTCTCACTTTTTAAAAAAATGATTCATTCTTCCTTATATATCCTTTGCAACATCCAAAACATTAGTTAGGTTGGCACCAATAGGACCTAATAAATGAAATGCGCAACTCAACATAGCTTGAAATCATAGGCATTCAAAATTATCAAAAATAGTTTGTAGATCAATAAAGACTTAATATGATCTCCAAACATGTCATACCACATCCTTACAGGAAAAATAAATAATTTAGGGTCATCTGCAATCGAAGGAACATACCTAGTTGGGTAAGATATAAACACAATTGTCAAAATTCCTAACTATTTTTCTTCTTATTGCTAGATAGAAACCAAAAAATCATGTGGACCACCATAAAACATATTTAGACCATTTTAAAGCATTACTCAACCTTCTCCTAAAGTAATTAATTATCAAATGTTGATGAAAAGAAAATAATACACTGAATTGGCAGCTATAGTGAAAACTAGATAGACAATGTGCTCTTCAACATGATGAATATCATACACTAGAGAACCAAAAACCTTATAATTCATGTCACTAGTACAATACAATATCCTTAACATTTTATCAAAATGGAATATCCAAAGCATTCACCCTAGTAGAATTTGAAGCATTCTAGTGAGCCAATTGTAACATCTTATACTGATAGAATGAGATTTGGAGATCAAACCCTTATAATTTTTTTTGTAAATGAAAACATGAATTAAAAATTGATAGAAGACACATATTAATTATCAAATTCATAATCCTAAACCACACAACCACATGATTTAATGAGGTGAAGTAAAGAGAAAAATACTAGTTCAGGGTGATAAGGAAACATATTGTTTCAACACTTAGATAATTTATTCAATCATTCAAATATGAGTCTGAACACAAAAATTGTCTAAATGATTTCTAGACCATGTTGACACCAACCAAGGTGACCACATCATGTAACCAACCCAAAAATAAAGTGTATCAATACATAACATGATTATGGACTAATATACTACCATCATATGAGCCTCCAAACTACCTTCTATGTATTTGACCTATCTGACATGGAACAACTTCTCTCAAATATATCTTAACATACATCATATGAAATGACACAACTACTCTCTAATATGCATCATATATCACCAATGGCCACAACACATACTCCATCCATCTTAATAAAAATACATATTGTCAGACATCAAGTTGCTATTTGAAAAATGTTTGGATAGCCTAAAAATTCTTATTTAATATTATTGGATCCATAAACCTAAAAGAAACCAACATTTTTTCCTTAAAGATATTAGTCCTTTTGATGCCCCTATTTTGGGTCAACAAAACTAATTATTCTTTTGATTTTATTTTAGAAGGATAAATGTAATCTAGCGACCACCTCATCTAAGGAAAAAAACTTATTAAAGGTTTGAAAATTTAGTTTTGTCAGAGACCTAAATTTTGGGCAATAACTATTTTGAGGATCATATAGATAGCATTATAAATCCAAAAGATGAGATTGTGGGAAATGGTCAAAAAAATTAAGCCAACATTTTCAAACCACAAAAATAAACTAATGAATGACCATTTATAAGGTCTTTAACATTATAATTTACCAAGACTTTCATTTTACCTTTTTGGTTGAAATTGGTTACCTAAATTCATTGTTAAACATGGGCATGGAAAAATACAAGTAACCTATTTTCCAAATGAATAGAGATGGGCCAATAGCACAAGGTGTCTTCAAAAACATAATATTTACCTTTCAAGACAATTATAATCTAGAGAGGAAGACCTTTACTGCGTATCACTTAAGGCACAACTAGAAGGACATAATGAATCCAAGACCACTACTATTGGTTGTTAATGTTAATCATAAAGTTAAGATTTAGGAGTATTTATAGATAGATTTTTTTAGTTCCTTGTCTTTAAAATGATTTTTGTAAATCAAGCACCCTTATTCCACTTCGTTGATATTTCTATATCTTTCCCATAAAATGCGAGGAGTATATGATTAGTTTTCATTTAGGAATCAAATAAAATAGGTATAGAAGTCCAAGATATGTATCCTCTTAGCCTACACATTCTAGTGTTCCAGATAATTTGAAATCTCTATTATATCTAATAAGCGTCCTTACCAATACAATTAGACATGAAATTAGTGAAGGTATTATTATTCATCTTAATGATCCTTAATTGCTAACTTTACAAAAGTAAAGGATTGTCCCAATGGTTTTGATAATATTTATTTAATATATTATTTTAAAAATGAATTATATTAGTTGTAATTAAATGTGCACCCTTGTTTAAATTATCATTATGTAATGCTCCTACCCTAGCCGAAACACAAAATTCCATGTAAGCCTCCACATCCCTCTACCTTTCCTTGTAATTTTTGTAACATAAGAAATAATGAACCCCGCTAGGATGGGGTAGGAAGAGGGTTCACCAAATCAAATGTTAGATGTGGGATATCCTATGTTACATTAGGAATACCTCAAAATGCTTCACCCACAAACCCAAATCTGATTAGAAAATCTGAAAATGATGAAGGGATGCTAATGCTAGGTCTAGATTTGAATATGGAATATGAAGATGAATTCCTTTATTGTTAAGAGATTTGTATGATATGTAAATTGATATGCAAGACTATGAAAGATATGCAAATTATGATAAATGAAATGATAACTAACTGAGTATGATATCACATCTAATGTATGAAAGTAAATGCTAGATGGAAAGAAGGGGAATGAACCCATCTTGAAAGATAGGAAAGGAGGAACAAACTTCAAATCTGGATATGGTTGTCGCAAAACTATCAAAACTGGGAACTGTTCTGGATCTAGAATTTTGAAACCTATAATTCCTAACTACAAAATTTCCAGATCCAAAGGACAAAGCTGACTCAAGTTGACCTAGTCCCAAAAATTTATCCTTTTCCTACAGACTCAAAATCTGGTGAAATCTAAAGCAGATCATTCACAAGCTTTGCAACTCAGAAATTCTTGATCCAAAACCTAAAAATTTGTTCCCACACACATGGAAAAAGGGGGAAATTATTGTGGAAATGGGTTTTCCTTGGTCAATCCCCTGTATAGGAATTATCCTTGAAATGAAATAGGAAAGTAATGTAAACAAGATAAATGTTAGATTTACCTTGCATGAAAAATCCTCATGGATGGATGTAGAAATCATTCAACTCCACAAGGATGCATGTATGCTTGGAATGTTTTTTAGAATCAAGGATTCATTCAAAAATTAAATAGATCTACACTTTCCAATCCTAGATCTTCAACGGATGCATGCTTGAAATCATGAATGGAGAAGAGGAATGGACATTCTTTCTTGCTTAGAATTCCTTCACTAGGCCACCATGGGAGAGAAACTTGCATCAAGGAGATAAGATTGCCTTTGTTTGAATGGAAGAAGACTTAGATACTCAGAGATCTTCAATGGGATGCCTGCCTTCAAATATTGAATCCACCACTTCAATTGCACAACTTGAATGCTTAATTTATTGATCTTAAAAGATATTTTTCTCTTGAACTTGAAATCATTTAGGTATTCTTGCATACAGATTGTAATCTCAAAATGAGAGGAGAAGACCCCCTTTTATACTAATTTTGAGACTCCAAAATTCCAAGCAGACCACACTAAGATTGGGAAATAAAACACCTCCGCGTTGGGCCTGAACCCCACTTAAAACCAACCCCCAAGTTGGGTCAGCCTTGTCTAGGACAAGAATGACTTAGGTCGACCTAGTCCTGAAAGGGTTAAATTCAAAGTGAATCTAGGGTTCGGGTAGTGGGAAAAATCTTGGGGAAAGAACATAAAAGATGAGGTAAATTAAGCATAAAGACCTTCGGATCTAGGAATCACTAAAATAGGTCTAGTAGTGATGCAGAGTATGCAGCCACACAACCTAGATTGGTCTTCTTTAACTAGAAGAATCTCAAATCCCTACTTTAGGCCTTCTCCTTGATCCAAAAAGTACTAGGGGGTATATACCTATTTTTCAGTTGGAATTACTATGCCGCACCCTTCCCTAACTCTTAGGGATTTCTCACAACTTGGATTCAATTTAGGCTTTAGGGATCTATTCCCTCAAATGGACAAAATAGAATTTCTATCCCAACTCTATGGGAATTCAATTCAATGGTGGGAAGGTCTTATCCTGACCTAATACACTAGGAATCACTCACTTTTGGAGTTCCTAAACACCCGCATCCTATCCTACTCCAATTAGGATAGTGAACCTAGTAGCCCTTCTCACTCAGTTTTTGGTGGATAACTCTCAACTTCTCCAAATGACTTTTCAATATCCTTACCTTTTAGGATACCATTTATCCTTCTCCTTCATACCCCAAGAGATGGAATTCTAACTTCACTCCTATAGTATCAAACTCTCACTTTGTCCATAGGCCTAATTGGTTAAACCAGGCTCGGATAACAAAGAATCTATTTGAAAATGGGTTCATGAAACTAAATAAACCCCTTAATACTCTTCCCTATACTCTAAATGGTCAATCCCAACCATTCACAAAGTCTCTTCAATCATTGAGACTAGTTATCCACTCTTTCTCCTACTTTCCTAGTCAAATACATAGAGATATTTGACCTAGGGCTGGGTGGTAAACCACTGCAAAAAACTCCTTTACTTCTGTGCTTCATGAATCTCTAAGATACCCTCCCTAACTTGCATTCCTCAAAGGGCCATGATTTTTCCACGGTGGGAAAGAAAGTTAGGGATCCATGACCAAATTACCCTTAGTTTCTAGGGTCTGCAGAACTAGTGATCTGGCAAATTATTGTTCTCTCACCAAACCAAACCAAACCAAATCACCAATCCATATAGTATCTGCAAACATGAAAACACAGTAACTGTTTACAAAATAATAGAATTCCTTATTGGTTTACCCTTCCAAAAGTTTGTACAATCATTGATAACCCATGAATGGGATTCAAACATGTTTAAATACCAGTTGCAATGGTCATAACTATAATTCAAATCTTTATGAACTGAAGTTGCAACTGTTCAACTATACCGAGCAACTTTTTGAAAATTTGTCAATGTTGTCAAACAACATTTTTGACAATTTTGCCATTTTTCACACTAGGTTTATGTAATGCCACAAATGGATTCAAAACATGTCCTAATGACCTAATACCTAGTGAGAAACATAGAAATCACAACTTTATGCCCATTTGATCATTTTGACATTCTGGTTTATAATTGCACCTAGGATCCAAAAGATCTTACACTTGGCTTATTACATTATTCTCATTTATCAACTAATCCCAAAGGATCCTAATCTATCCTAGGGAATAACATGAAGGAAATAGCTTTGGTGCCCTACACCATACACCTTAGGCCACTAAAACTCAAGTCCCTTGAGTTGTAATGTCTGCAATTTGGAGGCCCATCTTCTCAATGTCCTTTTCTATTAGCCATCTAGCATCTTCCAATGGCTTGTCCTTCCACTTGATTAGATATTCATGATATGCTCTCCTCTTGGTTTTTTTACTAAGCCTTGTGTCCAAGAGGGATTCAACTTCATGTTGATCTGGTTGAGGAAGTTGTTGAAGTATTTTGGATTCCTATGTTCCTTCTAGACCTGCATCATAGACATCAGAACCTTTATAGGCATAAATATCACATATATTGAAGGTGTTAGACAATCCAATATCTGGAGGTAAATCAATTGTACAAGCATTATTGCCACATTTCTACAATATCTTGAAGGGTCACATCTTCTTCATCATCAATTTGGTATACTTCCCTTTAGGAAGTCTCTCTGCTCGGAGGTGGATCATCACCATGTCCCCTACCTTATTATGCACATCCCTTCTCCTTTTATCTGCTATCTCTTTGTACTTCCCTAAAGTTTGTTCAAGTCTGCTTCTGACTTCCTGGTGAAGTTCCTTCATAACATCTGCAAATTCTTCTGCTTGTGTACTTCTTCTTTCCATACTACTGATATTTCTTAACTCCATCACACCTCTAGGGTTTGTCCCACATACAAGTTGGAATGGGCTATGACTAGTGCTCCTATTCACTGAGTCATTATAGGAAAATTCTTCATGTGGTATTACTGCGTCCCATGTGGCTCTATGGTATTTTGTCAAACATCTCAGTAGGTTTTCAAGGGACATGTTTATGACCTCTGTATGGCCATCTATTTGAGGATGATATGTCAATGATTATGGTAGGTTGGTCCCTAATATTTTCCACGGTGTTCTCCAAAAATGTCCAATAAATTTGGAATCCCTGTATGATACTATGGTCATTGGTAATCCATGCAACCTTGCTACTTCTTTGAAGAATATCCCTGCTATATGAGAGGCATCATGGGTTGTTTTGCAAGGTAGAAAATGGGCCATTTTGGAAAACCTATCCACTACCACATATATACTACCATATCAATGTTTGGTTCTTGGTAGGCCCAATACAAAGTCCATGTTGATGGAGTCCCAAGGCATCATTGGAATGGGTAAAGGGTTATACAATCCTACATTGGATGATCTACCCTTGGATTTCTGACAAACCATACACTTCTCAACAAACAGTCTTACCTTTGTCTGCATTTTGGGCCAGAAATAGAACCTTCTTACCATCTCCAAAGTTTTTTCCAATCCAAAGTGGCGTCCTAAGCCTCCACAATGCTTATCCCTTATGATGTTCTCTCTCATGGATCCCCTTGGGATATAAATTTGACTTCCTCTGAAAATTAATTCCTCCTGCAACATGTAGTCTACAAAATCATTGTGATATATGTCACTCATATCCTTGCATACGTGGTATTCCTCTGAAAAGTCTTCATCCTCTTCATACATCCCCTTCATGGAATTGATTCCAACACTTTCCAATCTGACTTCTTGAATTGTCAGATTCCTCCTACTAGGGGCATCTACAACCTTATTGGTTATACCCTTCTTATGTTTATTTGTGAAATTGTATGCTTGGATGTATTCCATCCATTTGATGTGTCTGTGTTTTAACTTGTCTTATCTATTCAAAAATCTCAAAGCATGATTATCATTATAAACTATGAACTCCTTAGGCAACAAAAAATGCCTCCATTTCCTTAAAGACTAAACTGTTGCATACATTTCCAAATCATAGGTTGATTACCTTTGCTTTTCCTCATTCAAATTCTCACTAAAGAAGGCTACTGGTTTTCCTTCTTGACTTAGGACCCCCCCCCCTATGGCTCTATTGCTAGCATCACACTCTATTTTGAATATTTTCTTGAAATCAGGCAAAACTAATATGGGTTCTTCTGCTACCCTCCTTTTCAAGTACTCAACAGATTTCTCTGCTTCATTTGTCCATACAAAATGACACTTTCTTCCACCCTTGATTGTGTCAATCATAGGGGCACAAACATTGCTAAAACCCCTAATAAACTTTCTATAAAAACTGGCTAGTCCATACAAGATTTTTACCTCACTAGCAGTCCTTGGTGTGGGCCAATTTATTATGGCTTCCACCTTCTCAAGATCCATTTTGAGATTTCCCTTTGAGATGAAAAATCCAAGGAATGCCAACTCTTCCTATAGGAAGACACATTTATCCAAATTGGCCTTTAAATTTTTCTTGTTCGATCCTTTCCAAAACCATCTCCAAGTGGGTTAGATGTTCTTCTCTATCCTTACTAAAAAACAATATGTCATCTAAATATACAACCAAAAAATGATTAATAAGAGGTTTCAATACTTCATTCATGAGCCTCATGAATGTTCTTGGAGCATTTGAGAGGCCAAAGGGCATAACCAACCATTCATAGAGCCCTTCATTGGTCTTGAATACAGTCTTCCACTCATCCCCCTATCTAATCTAGATCTGATGGTACCCACTTTTCAAATCCAACTTGGAGTAATGTCTAGACCCTCCTAGGAAATCCATTAAGTCCTCCATTCTAGGCATAGGGAATCTATATCTAATAGTGATTTTGTTTATGGCTCTAGAATCAGTACATAGACTCCATGTACCCTCTTTCTTTGGAGCCAATAGTGCAGGGACTGTACAATGATTGATTCTCCTTCTAATGAACCCTTTCTTGAGAAATTCTTTAACCTGACTGGATAAATCCTCATTCTGATCTGGTGTCAATTTATATGTAGTCTTATTAGGAAATGTGGACCCTGGTATAAGATCAATATAGTGCCTTACATCTTTGAATGGTGGAAGTGTATCTATGATACTATCTGTAATGATCTCCTTGTACATATTTAACAAAATTTGTACTTCCTTGGGTCCTACTATCCTCTCTTATTCCTTTTCTCTTACTACTTTCTTTTCTTCTCTTATTGGTTTTACCACAATGGAAAAACAAGGGGTGTCCCTTCCTTTAAGGATCTTCAAAAAATCATTTTCTCCTACAACTAACACACTAGTCACTTGGTGTGTTTCTTTCCCATCATCTGGTAAGGGTCTCATTGTATACTCCCTTCCATCCTTAGTAAGCACATAAAAATTGCTTCTCCCATCATGTCTTGAGTTCACATCATATTTCTAAGGCATTCCTAATAATAGGTGGCAGGCATCCATCTCTACAACATCACACAAAATATTGTCTTTGTAGTCTCCTACCTGAAACTCCACATAAAATTGTTCATTGACAAGAGCTTGTTTCTCTTTATTTAACCACGAGACCTTATAAGGGTTAGGGTGAGTTAAATTCTTCAAACCAAGATTTATAACCATTTCTATGGATTCTAGATTATCTATTGAACCAGAATCTTCTATTACCTTACACACTTTACCTTTCACCTTGTATGTTGTCCTAAAGAGAGTCTTTCTCTGAGGTGGTTCCTTGTCTGCAACTCTCTTTAATAGAGTCATTTTGAACATCAAGCATTCTCCTTCTTCTAGATCAACATTCCCTCTTGGATCATGTACACTTTTTGTGTCTTCTTCTTGAGTAAGGTGGACTCTCCTTTCTCTCCCTTGGTTATCCCTCCATTCTTCTCTAGACATCTAGAGGACTGGTGTCTTGTCTGATTGCAAGTGAAACATTTTCCAGTGAATACTCCAGGTGTTCTTCCTTTGAATCTTCCTCTCCCATTGGGTCTCCTTCCTCTAAATCCTCCTCTAGGATTTGTCTCTCCTTCCTCATTCTCTTGACCACTGATTTCTCCAAAAAAAATTGTTAGATGGTCCTCTACCACCAAACCTTCCTCTACCTCTGAAGTTTCCACCTCTCCCTCTATTTTGGTAATCACTCTTCCTCTTTTGTTTATCCTCTATCTTTAGTGCCATCTGATAGCATAGATGCATTTTTTTGGGGTTGAACAAAGCCAACTCATCTCTTATTGAGTACTTGAGCCCATTCAAGTACCTAGCCAACTTTTGCTTCTCATTCTCGGGAACTTTGGCTCTCAAGGTGAGTTTGTGAAACTCCTTAGTATATGCACTCAAATCTAAGTCCTTTTGCCTTAGACTTTGTAACTTCTAGTGCATTAGGATTTCATAGTCTTCAGGTATGAATTTTTTCCTGGTCTTTGTCTTCATTCTCCTCCAAGTGGTTATTTGTTTCTTCCCTTCATCAAGTCTCTCACTTTGAAGGAAATTTCACTAAGGGTCGAGTCCTTCATTTTTTACTTTGCAATTATCACCTTTTGGTTCTCATGTACCCTATCACATTCAAATTGATTGTCTAGGGCTTCAACCCAATCCACACATTCTTCTGGGTTTAATTTTCTACAAAACATGGGGAGGTCAGCCTTAGTGTCTTTTCTCCCTAACTTCTCAAGGGCTTCAAACATGGATCTCTGATCTGCAGGCAGTGTTTGTCTTTCTAATAGAGGCTCTTCCTATTCACCTTCTTCTTCTTCTTCTTCTTCTTCTTCTTCTTCTTCTTCAAAGTCTTCTTCCACTCCTCTTTCTACTTTCCCTCTCAGCTTATCCAATTCTCTCTTCATGGCTCTGCTCTCTTCTCTCACTGCCTTGTTTTCTGTCATTTGTTCCTTGACCAGTTTGGCCAACTCAACATTGGTTATTCACAGAGGGATCTCCCTCTCTCCATCCTCATTTTTAGACATCTTGTCTTCTCTTCTTCTTTCCAATCAGGTTCTTAGTGGCTCTGATACCACTCGATGCAAAGTATGCAGCCACACAACCTAGATTGGTCTTCTTTGACTAGAAGAACGTCAAATCCCTACTTTAGGCCTTCTCCTTGATCCAACAAATACTACGGGATCTATACCTCCTTTTTAAAGTAGACTTATTGTGTCACACCCTTCCCTGACTCTTAGGCACTTCTCACAACTTGGATCCAATTTGGGCTTTAGGGATCTATTCCCTCAAATAGACAAAATGAAGAATTTCTATCCCGATTATATGGAAATTCAATTCAATGGTGGTAAGGTATTATCCTAACCTAATACACTAGGAATTACTCACTTTTGGAGTTTCTAAACACCCACATCCTATCCTACTCCAATTAGGACAGTCAACCTAGTAGCCTTTCTCACTCGTTTTTTGGTGGATAACTCTCAACTTCTCACAATTAATTGTCAATATCCTTACCTTTTAGGATACCCTTTATCCTTCTCCTTCAAACCCCAACAGATGGAATTCTTACTTCACTCTTGCAGTATCAAACTCTCACTCTGTCCATAGGCCTAATTAGCCACACCACGCTTGGATAACAAAGAAACTATTTGAAAATGGGTTCATGAAACCAAATCAACCCCTTAGGACTCATCCTTATTCTCTAAATGGTTGATCCCAACCATTCACGAAGTCTCTTCAATCACTGAGACTAGTTATCCACTCTTTCTCCTACTTTCTTGGTCAAATACATAGAGATGTTTGACCTCAGGCTGGGTGGTAAACCCCTCCAATAGACTCCTCTACTTATGTGCTTCGGAAATCTCTAAGATACCCTCCCTAACTTTCATTCCCCAAAGGGCCATGCTTTTTCCACAGTGGGAAAGCAAGTTAGGGATCCATGACCAAATTACCCTCAATTTCTGGGGTCTACAGAACCAGTGACCTTGCAAATTACTGTTCTCTCACAAAACCAAACCAAATCACCCCAAACCAAAGGCAAAAATGAGATAAATCACTAAGAAAACAAAAAAAATTGGATTTTCATCCGTACCAATCCGTACAGTATCTACAAACACGAAAACACAGTAACTGTTTACAAAATAATAGAATTCCTTATTGGTTAACCCTTCCAAAAGTTTGTACAATCCTGGCTAACCCATGAATGGGATTCAAACATGTTTAAATGCCAGTTTCAATGTTCATAACTATAAATCAAATCGTTATGAACTGAAATTTCAACTTTTCAACTATACCGAGTAACTTTTTGAAAAGTTGTCAATGTTGTCAAACAACATTTTTGACAATTTTGCTAATTTGCACCATTTTGCACACTAGGCTTATGTAATGCCAAAAATGGCTTCAAAACATGTCCTAATGACCTAATACCTAGTGAGAAACCTATAAATCACAAATTTATGCCCATTTGATCATTTTGACATCCTGGTTTATAATTGCACCTAGGATCCAAAAGATCTTACAGTTGGCTTATTACATTATTCTCATTTATCAACTGATCCCAAACAATCCTAATCTATCTTAGGGAGGAACATGAAGGACATAGATTTGGTTCCTTACACCAAGTAGGTCCTAAAATACATCCAATTAATGGGTGCTAACTTCTTAGGATGCTACATTTAGCCCCCACTTTAGCGGGAGTATGAGACAATCTCATGATCACGGTAAAGT
The DNA here is from genome assembly GCA_018584345.1 of Thuja plicata. Lineage (NCBI taxonomy): Eukaryota > Viridiplantae > Streptophyta > Pinopsida > Cupressales > Cupressaceae > Thuja > Thuja plicata. The sequence continues at coordinate 231,027 of MU227364.1, forward strand.
AGATCAAATACATAAGATGATCTCATTAAGGTTAAGGAGATAAAGAAACATCAAGACCCCAAGTGACTTAAGTCCTCATAAAAATTGAAACCAAAATGAGAGAGAGAGAGAGAGAGAGAGAGAGAGAGTATTTCTTATTGTGAACCACACAAGGAAAGTGCTGCAAAACATGGATTTGAATAGTCTAGCAATTTTTATATGCTAGTTCAATCCATCGACAAGGATCAGTCCTTAAAGGAAAGGTCTTCCAATAATTGATCTAGCAATATAATGATTTTTCCTAAGGGAAGGTAAGCTTCCTTAGGGATCAAAGGACAATGAGTCAGAGGACCAAATGTGTATGCGGCCATTTTAAAGACAAAAGGAACAATGGGACTCAGTCTTAGGATCCACTAAAAAATAACATCAAATCTTTGTGTGTGTGTGTGCAAAAGGTGAGTGTAGTGTATGCCCCCATGTTAAATCCATTGGAAACACCTTAATGGGAGAAATTTATTTAACATAGCGTACATGCATCCACAATAAATTTTTCCACTATGAAATGCCCCCAAGAAAGGACAAATCAAGGGAAATGAATACATGACAAAAGAGAGAACGAAATGGATCTACCAACTCTGGGGTCAGTAGGTGATATGATAACTCGTGTATATCATAATTATGTCAAAATGAACTGTCATTATCCCTCAAAGGAAGTAGAACTACAAGAATAATTGAATAAAATAACATAAGACTTACGAAGGAGAGTCTTTTTGGGCCCACATCATGGAGACCAAAATTAATAGGTATCTATTGTTCTGCATCATCCCAATCATACAACACAAAGGCACATGTACAAATAATGGCAGTAGCATGTTACAACATGTAAGAAAATATAGAAGAATAGGAGATACAAATAGAATAATGTGTACGACATTATGATTCCTTTATCACCTTGCACCAACAGAGCAATAAGGGTTGCTTAAAGAAATGTAAACAAAACACGAAACAAGTAGCACAAAATGGAGGAAGCACATCACAAAAAGTAGGAAAATAGAAAAGAAAAGAAAGAGAATCCACCATGCAAGAGGATCTATTCAAGCATATTGTCAACGCCCCCCCCGCCCCCCCCAATCTTGGTCTATAGTGTGTAGGGAAGGTGGGAAACTTACAAGAGGAGAAACATCAAGCATAGCAGATGGAACAATAACCAGTTCCAAACAAGGACCATGTTGTGAAGAGAGGTCATTGTGGTCGTTACTAGGAGTGATATATAATTGTTGTGAAAGCATAACTAGTAAATCATGATCAATATCACTAGTCTCATACATGTCATCAAAATCACTAGCATGGATATCATTTCTAGCATCAAGAACATCATAATCTAGGGTATCTTCTTTGTGTATAATAATTCTAATAGAATCTAGGATATGAATAGCATTGTCATGTTTGTTATTTTTAATATTGTTTAAATTTACTTCCTCCATGGGCTCTGGAATGGGTTGGTCAAAGGGAAGTGAAACATGAGGATGTGTATGAAGTGAAGCAATTTTTTGAGAAGCATGTTGATAGGCTCTAGAAATGCATTTTCAGTGACGATTATGAGCATGATAGTTACATTTGGTCTTGCTATAAATTTAATTTGGGATAGGATCAATCAACATCAGGTCCTTTTCTTCTTTATGAGGAAGAACTAAAGGAAGCACACTAGGTTGAGAGATGGGTTGAGAGATATGTGTATAAGCAATAGGAAGAGGTGGTATAGGTGGTGTAGGAAGAATTCCATGTCTAGGGAAAAGAGATGGAACATCCTTAGGTTTTCTAAGTTCACAAATATTTTGAACCTTGTAGGCTTGATATCATCTAAAGAGACGGTCAGGATGAGTTTGAGTTGGTTGAAGCATGGAAGGCCAAAATAAATCAAGTTTAACTGAGTCACGGGGAATAGAATCTTGAAAAAGACTATGGTTAACATTCATGATATCTCCTTTATGAGGAAATTTAACATATTTATGAATAGGAAAAGCCATGGTATGCATGGAAGTAAGCCAAGGAAGACCAAGTTTGACTTGAAATTGATAAGAAGTTTGAATGAGAGTGAGGTAAAAGCATGAAGGTGTGTCGCGCTTTAGGCTAACTTTGTTAGTTCATCCGAGTAAGTTACGACTGATAGGGTTTTGGCCCATTCCATTTCAGCCGAAGCCACGGGGCACCACCTGGTGCCTACATGGTAGACATGTGGCAGGGGGTTTTGGTCAATTATAATTTGTCTGAGTCCTAATCAACCGAATCATTTTCGACCGAAACCTCCCAAATATATAGATTGTGGGGCTTGGTTAGCCCCTCATTTTCACATTCCAAAATTGGTGGAGTGAGAAAGGGGCTTATAGGGAGGCTCGGTCAAAACCAAGTCAGCCCCCCTAATTTTATTTATTTTTTTTGTATAATATGTATAGTTAGTTCATTTATTGTATAATAATTGTTTCTAAGTACATAAATTGTTATATTAAAAAAAAGGGAACCTGACAATGGGGTAGTAGACTACCTCAAGATACTTCTAGTTTATGTCATCATTATAGTATGGAATTTACAAGACTATATAGTCTTTTTGACTAGGAAACCATTTACTTATGTACTTGTACAAGTTGGTATTCTTTGTTAGGATATATCTTGGAAATAAAGTTAAAACCAAAAAATTATTAAGCCATTATAAACGAGTGAACTCCAAAAATTAGAATAGGTATTTAATCTCAAGACATATGATAGTTTGGAAGATCATTTCTCCCCCTTATATATAGACATTACTAGGTAGGGTCAACCCCTTTATTCTAATTAACCCAACACATGCAAATATTAAGATTAAGCATAAATGTACATAAAAGTTTATAATATTTAAATTGCATGCATGTGAATGTAATTTGAAATTATGTTGTTTTTTTTTAACTTAATTATGATCAAAATGTTTAATTGAAATGAAAAATTTGTGATATGATATGTTGGTGTTTAATGTTTAATGATTAATTGAAATGCAAATTATGTGATATAATATGTTGGTGTTTAATGTTCAATGTTTAATGTTTAATTTAAATGCAAATTATGTGATATGATATGTTGATGTGTAATTCTTTCATCTAACTTACAATGATTCATTTTGTTTACACGTATGTACATGTTGTGCAATGAAAATGTGTCACACTTCTATGAATCATTCCATCCAAGGTTTCTCAAGAATGAGGCCTCAAATATCGACACATAGCTCTCTAGTCATGGAGTGCAAAGGTTTTGTAATGGAGGCCCTCAGATTGACCTAGTTATGCCCATGCAAGTACACCATGAAATGAGAGATTAAATGCATGAAAATGTGTCTACTCTATATGATTGCAATGCATGAAAGGAAATTAATCTAAATGATAACAATCCAAGATTTATCTATGAAAAGAAATATGCAAGTTAATCTACATGAATAGCCATGAATGCAAGAAGAAGAAGACAAGAAGAGAGAAGTTGCAATATCCAAGCTCAAGTGCTCAAATCCTCCTCCAAAATTGCTCTCCAAAGCTACAGCATAACAATACTATAATTGTGGATGATCTATGAATGAGAATGAGAGATTTTCTTATATAGGAAAGTGAACGGTCGAGATTAAGAGGCAAAAAGAATTGATCAATGGTTGAGATTAAGAGGCAAAAACCCACCACTTAGGAAGATGTGATGAAAAAGGGATTTTTATTTAATTTAATTTAATTTACTGCCTTTTTCAACAAA
>MU227364.1:299229-321931 GCA_018584345.1 Thuja plicata
TATGTATATATATATATGTATGTATATATATGTATATATATATGTATAGATATATACATATATATACATATATATAATGCTTGAAAATAGTTTTAGATTTCTAAAATTTATAATGCAAATTCTCTCTCTCTCTCTCTCTCTCTCTCTCTATTAATCTCACTCTCCTCTTCCTCCAAACTCTAAACCTAGCTCCTTATCCCTCTCTTCTCTACTTAACACTTAATGACAATTACTTTTAAAGATGGTATGAACTTTCTAGATGTCCTTACCCTTCCTCTCCCCACTTAACAAATTTGAAGAGACAAATGCCAACTTTCAAATCAATTTTCCTTCCATCAATCTTAGTTAAAAGAAATATGATGGTGTCTATATTGTATTTAAATGATCAATTCACAATACAGAGTTATGGACCACTGTTTATTGTGAACTTATAATGTCATCACAACAAGGTTTTGGTTCACTAATTTTTCTTCTCGTCTACACTTTACATTGCTTCTTTCTCTTTGATATACAAAAGAATTTTCTCATTTAACAAGCCTTTCTTGTATGACCCAAAGAAAATTATGATACTTTGGTCCTTCATGCATGCAAGTGGTAGTTTCTCTCAAAGATGTGGTGGAAAATGAGAACTTATATCAACATAGGGGTTGAGTGTGTAGATTCTAAAACCTTTGGCCTTCACTACTTGACCTTCACAAATGGGTTCTAGATTCTTGGAGGTTTCCTATGATGGGTAACATTGAGCTCTTCCTTTGTGATTTAAAGGTTTATTCATTGCTTCTTTTCACTCTCTAGGGGACAAAGATTTGGTGTTGGGTAAGTTTCAATCTTCAAGAGAGAACTCTCTCTCTCTCTCTCTCTCTCTCTCTCTCTCTCTCTCTCTCTCTCTCTAAGGTCTTGATCAATATACATTAACCCCCGTATTGGGCCTCTAAATCCGTGCTTGATGCAGCTTATACTTTTGAATCTCCTTGTCTATTTGGTTCAGGTTTCTTGTTACAAGGTGATAGGAAACTTTATTGATCGCTTCTTGGAAGTTCATAATTACACTGCCTAAATAGGGTGTTCTACTTTTCATTCTAGTGGACATTGACATCTCTAAGCCCCTTCATAGGGATGTAGTTTTTGATGGTAGGAGAAAGGCCTAGAGCTTGACCTCTTGATTATGAGGGCCTTCCTTTAAAAATCAAGTGATGTGTCTCCATCAATCACCTAGCTATGTATTATCCCCTCTCTCAATGCAGTGGAATGAATACTTGGTGAGAGAATGTTAACAAATATCACTTGACTATTCATGCATCTAATTATTTGTTGAATGGTTCCTCTAAAGATGATGACAATGATTCCTTAGATTTTGGTACAGCTTTGATGTGTCCTTCAAGCCCTATTGAGGTACCTCCTACCCCAATCTCATAGCCCACTTTGTTTTTAGCTTCATATCAACTTCAGATGACTTATATACAGGAAGATCATATTTCACCTTGTCATTCTTTACTCTTTTGCATGTGCTCATGGGATCTTTATAGAGGAATCCCCTCACTTCCCATTGTTCTAAGAATAAAGAAAAAATATCTATCTGATTGTTGTTAGGAGGAAGAAAGGTCTGCTTAATTCGTTATCCCAAACTCATGCTAGAGTGTTGGGTGAAGCAAATTAGTACAAGGCCTCATTTCTCCTAAGTGGAATCTTGGGGCATCCCAATTCTATCATTTTTTTGTATTTGATTTGGTTCATGTTGGTTATAGTTGTACCTAACTCTAAATTGAAAGTGCTATTATTATTTTTGTCTCTAGCAATCTTGGGCCTATTTTGACTTACTTTGTAGCAGTTTTTTATAGGCTTGAGACCCTTTTTCATTACTTAATCTAATCCAAAAACATAGAAAACTAAAAAGTAACAATGAACTAGACAACATATTGTTTTACCTAATAAAAAATAATGTATTGCAATATGGAATATTAAATACTAAATAAAAATTTTGAAAACAACAATGAAAAAGAAAAAAATGAAAGCTTGAATAAATTTTAAGAAAATGACTTCAAATGAAGAATGTATTTGATGCAAACTATTTGATACCTATTACAGTTATCAATAACATCTGGGAAATCCTTCAACAATCCAAAAATGCCACCACCCTAACTAATAAAAAATAATGAGCTTTAGAAAGTTAGAGTGAGAGGTGAGTTTGATGTTTGTGCTTTTTTTTTAGGTTTTTTAATATTTTTGGATTTTAAAAATATGTTTTACAAAATTAATTAAAACTAATTATTTACCATGTAAGTTATATGGGTTCACCTTAAGCTAATCACTTAATGGAAAATGCTATAGCATATGCATTCATATGGTATTAAAAATTACTCCTAATTTCACTTTTACCCTTTATACTAATGTTTTTGATACACTTCCATATACTATCGTATTTAAATATTTCCCTCTTTTTTCTAGGGTAGTCAATGTACCTATTTTTTTGTTACATTTGTATATCCCATTAAATTCTTTCTACCCCTCATATTTTGCATTGAAAATGGAATGTCTACCACTACATTTTTTAAACACTTAAATGTGTTTCTTATTTTCTACATATTTAATTTTGCACTTCCTAAAATAAAATATTTAAAAATTAATGCACGTAAATTTGTAGAAGTTCATGACATGCACCTACAAATCTAAAGAGACTCGTCTAGAAGCTCATAAGAATTTCAAAATTGATCCAACAAAATGATCTATATGCATCCTATCAAGATTGTATGAGCAATTAACAAGCTTTGGGATAGGATAAAAGTCATTTTTAGTGATATACTCGTGCATATAGAAACTTAGAAGAATGCAACACTCTTTTTCAAAATTATACTATGTAGTACACATTTATAAGTAAACATTTACTATGTTGGTCCAAACCAAATTTCATCATCTTTAGCCCTTTCTTATTGTTCACTTCTTGTGTTTTATGGCTTGCAACATTTGTTTAAAATCAAATGTATGTCAACATTTATATATTACCTCGGTTCCCTTGTTTGTCACACCAATATTTAAAAACTATTCATCAAAGCTATGTATAATTCATATAGGCCTAGATCGTTACTATTTAAATGGCTTTTTCAATTATGAATAGGTATTTTTAAACTTGTATTTGGCACCTTTCTTAATATAAACATCTTATTATATTTTTTATTGGCCTCCCAAATTGCTCGTTCATTTAGATGAAGTTATTCCAAACATACAAAGTTCAGCCCACTCAGTCATTTACATCGCATAAGATCACTCATTCATCTACACTACATGCTATCACATGTATTTGAAATGTTCATGCTAAATTGTATGCATTCCATAATCTTCATGTGACCGTATGTAACATATATTGTGGGCACAAACCAATAGTTTATTGACATTTGGGTGTTGTTGGACACCATGTCACTTTGCTAACCCACCATACACATGGTATGCTTGTGTAAGAGGGTTATAGGACTAAGAACACATTTCTTTCTGGCCACTAGTATACTTATTCATTTGATCTTGCTCGAAATGTGCACCAACCATTCAACAAACCAAACTAACTTTCTCTATTTTAACTTTCCACAAACTCCATGAGGCCCCAAGTGGTGTTATATACAAGTATGACACGTGGTACCCTTGGACATAATGTAATCTTATCACATCATTTCCTACTTCTTGTGCTTGGTCAAGTGCCCAATCTTACATAAGTGTATCACCTTTCTATAGGTTGGTTCTTTGAAAGATTCCAATAACCAATTCAAACATTGATCACTTTGGTTTGGTCCTCACCATTGATCTTCCTATCGCCATGTACTCACCATTAGATATATCAATCACATACATCAAATTCCCTACTCCATGCTAAATATAATTATTTGTGCAAGTAGCTAATGCATGATGAGCATGGATGGATCATGATCTTTTTTCATTAATCATTTTGCACATCCTACCTTGATTTTTGGCATGTGTACAAGTGTCAACCTATTTAAGCTTCTTAAGGTCACACATATCCTTTCCTTTACCAAATCCTCCCTAACTATGTCAAAATGGAATATTTGAAGCATGAAGCATAAAGACTTTTGATCAGATATTGTACTTAAAACTTCTCAAGTAGACATGTATGCAAAATTTGGAAGCATAGACAAGGAAGTGAATTGTTTATCATAATGCCTTAAAGAGATTTGATCTCACAGAATATGATGATTATAGGATAAGCTTAAATTGGACCTTTTTTTGAAAATTTCTTAAACACTTTCAAGAAAATGTAATTAGCAAGTGTAGAGCCAAACTCAATAACCTTTCCCTACATACGCATTTTCAATGCCAAAATGGAATTTTTGAACAAAGTATGGACATCCAACAAAACAAGTGGTACAAATAATTTTCCAAATGTTATTATTACAATTTCTATGATAATCATGTATGCAAAATGGGGACCTATAAACAAGGCTCATGGACTATTTAAATAATGCCTCAAAAAGTTGTCATCTTGTGGAAAGGATATGCAAAAAAATGGATTTTTCAATAACTTCCTAAGGCTTTAGAAAATTTTGAACTAAAATGCAATTGGAAGGTGTAAATAAAAATTATACAACCTTTGTGGACATCATCCTTGTCTTTGTCAAAATAGAATATTTGGAGCATAGAGGATATAGACAATTTGCCAAATTTTGTAGTTACAACCTTCCTAGAAAAAATCCATGCCATTTGTGGAAGCACATGCAAGGAAGGTGAATTATATAACAAAATTCATAAAAATGTGTTTGGTCTCATATATTGCAATGATTATAGGATAGAAAAACAATGCATATATTAAAAATTCCTTAGTAAACTTCAAGCCAAACCCAACAATCTTTTCCAACATCCTCCCCACCTAGGCCAAAATGAGAACTTTAGATCAAGGTATTGAAATACATCAAAGGATGATGGAAGGGATATTTTTTATCAAATACTATAGGTCAGACTAGCCTAGTAAATAATTATGAAAAATGTAGAACCATAAACAAGGTGTGTGAACTATCTGAAAGAATCCCTCAAACAGATGTCATCTCATGGAATGCAATGATTATAAAATTTTGAAAAAATGAATTTGTTAAAAACTTGATAATGATTTTGAAATTTTTAAGCAAATAGAATTGGCATGTGTAAAGCTAAATTCCATAGCCTTCTCTATCATCCTTTATACCTATGTTAAAATGGGAACTTTTTAGTAGTTATAAACATCCATCAAAGCATTGTGGAAGGGGAGCTTTTGATAGATAATATAGTTATAAATTCTATATCAAACATGAATAAAAAATGTGGAAGCACATACAAGGCACATGAACTATTTGATCAAATTTTCTCATGGAATGTCATGATTGCATGATATGCACAAAATTTACTTGTTGAAAAGGTTGTAGAACCTTTAAAAAAATGCAATGGGAATAGGGTATAAGTCCAAATTCAACAACCTTTGTCTTCATCCTTCTTGCATGTGCCACAATAGTAGATTTGGAATAGGATATGGTATCCATCAAAGCGTAACGGATAGAGAAGTTTTTCTAAATGTCGTAGTTATAACTTTTGTTGTAGACGTGTATGGAAAGTGTGGAAGCATAGATAAAGCACATAAATTGTTTGACAATATAAATAAGGAGGCATGTAATGAACAACTAGAAGAACACACTTAAATAAAAGAAAAGTTGGTCCTATTATTAAATGTATACGGTTCAATATGACATAGGTCTATATTGTTACTATAAAAAAATTTGACACAAATAAAAGTGAGAGAAAATATAGACTTCATAAACAATATATTGATGCTAACTTTGAAAGTAAGGTAAAATGCAAAACATGTCCACTCTTCTCTATACTTGGTGTTTAAGAATATTTTGTAATTACAATATAGACTTTGTATAAGATTTTAAAGAGCATAAATAGTATCTAACATTAAAAAATTTAAATAAGAGGAAAGATTACTAACATGTTTTATGCACCCTTTTTTAGCATGTTATGACATTGTAGTATATTCTTTTATTATTAATAAACATTTTTTAAATAAGAAAGAATTTGAATAAGTATTGCTATGCTCAATATAAACTATAATTTAAAAAACTACATTTGTTGAAGCTCAATAATATTTAACTTTCAACTAAAAAATAATAAAAAAATGAAATCTAAGTTGTAACCAAAAGAGGTTGAATTAAGGTTTTTGAGAGATTTTTCTAGAAATAAATTATCAAGCAACTCATACCATGCCTAAGTCATCTCGTTTTCCAACAAATAAATCACTTCTCCAACTAAACAAAGCCTCCACTACCTTCTTCCCATTATGGATGATATCTTAGCTACATAGTCCTTCAACCTTGCAATCATTATAAGAACTAAATATCTTCCATCTTGTTATTTTTGGGTAGCTTGGACAGTTGTTCATCCATACCCAAGAATTAGTAAATAATTATTTTCTAAACAAATTTGTTAGAGTAGGGACAATTATTTATTTAATTGAATCTTTTAGGGACAGCTAATAACCAGTTTTTTATTGGTTGTTAAGTTGTTTTTATCTCAATCGTTGATTGAGAATAAATCTCGGTTGTTGGTTTTCCAATGAGAGTAGTATAAAAGTGGGTCAGGGGAATTTGGAGAACACACACTTGAAGAGGGTTTGCAGTGTTAGAAAATAGTCTTGCAGTGTTAGCAAGGGCGCTATGATAGTGTTGGGGATAGCAGTTGTGGGATCTCAGCAGAAGAAATTGGGAGATTGTCAGAGCTATGCTAGTAAGAGGCAAGCAATTTCATGTATCTCTTAATTTGTTGAAGTTCAATATAATTCCTCATCTGCAGTATTGGTTTTCCCTTCGGAGTATTTCCAGGGACAATTTGTCCAAAAATATTGTGTGCATTGTGTTGCATATTTCTTTCACATTTTGATTTGTGAAATTGCAGTTATGTTATTATTCAATATTAGTTGTGAATTATTTTTTGGCAGTTAAATAATTTGTACAAGATAGGAGATTAATAACCAATAACCACAATAGAATTTTCACATGGTATTAGAGCTAAGTTGAGGGTAAAAATGGTTTGCCCTAGGCAAAAGAAAGAAAATTGAGGGTTTATAAAACCTAGTTTGACCTCTTTAGAATTATTATTTTTTATCCTTTGAGATGGCCTCAATTAGTTTAAGAGATCAAGACAAGTTGGATGGTGCCTCAAATTTTGGTGTCTAGAAAGCCTGAATTTCTTTATTGCTGGAAGAGAATGGTATCAAGGAATATGTGACCAGTGTTGTAGTTGTACCTCCAGATCCAACACAACTCTTATCATATAGGAAGGATGATGCCAAGGTGAGGAGGCTAATCCTTGCTGGTGTAAAGGACCATATAGTTCTGCATATCGTTGAGTTAGATACAGTGAAGAAGATGTGAGACACCTTTCTAAATCTATACCAGAATGCTACCACTAACTGAAAGCTGATTCTCATGGAAAATTTGAGGAATACTAGGATAAACAAGGGAGAATACATTACAAGTTACCTCACCGGGCTTAGACTTGTCAAGGATGAGTTAGCAGTTGTTGGAGACAAACCAGATGAAGATGAGCTAGTCAGGATAGCCCTAAATGAGTTTACTAAGCAGTGGGATTTCTTTATTCAAGTCATTGATGGAAAATACACATTTCTGAGTTGGGATAGACTATGGAAAGACTTCACTCAGGAGGAGCTTCGACTAAGTCTTGTAAATGGAACCAATAATAAGAGTCAAAAAAGTGAGGTGGAATAGGAAAATGTTTCCCTAGCGAGAAAAGGGAAAGTGAAGAAGGGGTCTAGTAAAGGATCAAATTTACAAAGTGAGAAGGACTTGTGTAAGATCAAGTGCTATGGTTGTCATGAGTTCGGCCACTATCTCAGCAATTGCCCGCCAAATAAGAAGAACGATCTAAGAAAGGAAAGAGGCAGATAGTAGCTTCAGCAAGTGCAGATGAGCTCTCTTGTAGAATGGAGGATTAGTTTGTATGGTTAGCTAAATCTCATAGAGTTTTTGGTATATAGATAGTGGGGCGTCATTTCATATGAAAAGAGTTAGAGAATACTTCTTGATTTATTAGGAGAAGGACACCAGAATCTATATTTCTATGGGAAATATGCCCAAAATCAACTCAGTTGGGAAAGGGACTGCTCATTTTTAGAGCAAGAGTGGAAATTTGATTTCCCTTCATGATGTTTTGCATGTACTAGACTTGGGTATGAGTATGATTTTAGTATCTATCATTTAGGATAAAGGCTAAAATGTACTCTTTAGAGGGGCGCATGTGTTGATTAAGCATAAGGAATAGAAATCACCCATAACTATTGGAGTTAGGAGTGGTCAGCTTTATAGGTTGTAGTTTAATACTCCTAAGACACTCATGAGCAAAAATAATCCTAGAGATCGAGAAGATCTATGGAATATGAGGATGGTCCATATACATCATGGAGCACTTAAATTGCTTCATGAGACAGTGGCAGGTGTTCCGAAGGTGAGCATAGAACATGATGATGTTTGTAAGAGATGTGTGTTGGGGAAGTTTGTGAAAGCATATTGTCCAAGGAGTGACACCAGATCAGAGGGTTCTCTTTATCTAGTACATTCATATATATGTGGACCAATGTCGACAAAGTCTCTCAGAGGATATGAGTACTTTGTTACTTTTATTGATGATTTCTCTAGGAAGACCTAGATATACTTCTTGAAGACTAAGGATGAGGTTTTCAGTTGCTTCCAAGAGTTCAAGGCTCTTGTGGAGAATTTGACAAGAAGGAAGACAAAGGTTCTTCAGTAAGACAATGGATGTGAGTACAAAGGGAATGAGTTCCACAAGTTCTATATCAGGGAAGGAATCGAGAGAGAGTGGATTGTTCCTTACAACCCTTAACATAATGGGGTTGTTCAGAGGAAGAATCATTCTATATCGGATGTAGCAAGGGCTATGCTACATGACTAGGACATGCCCCACTACTTATGGGAAGAGGCATGCAGTATGATAGTATACATATAGAAAAGGGTTATGAATAAGGTATTGGGAAAGATGACACCAGAGGAGGCATTCACAAGAAATAAGCCAGATGTCAGTCACTTCAGGATATTTGGAAGTTTGGCATACTATCACATTCCAAGGGATACATGTATCAAGTTAGATGAGACTGCAGAGAGGGGGTACTTCGTGGAGTACAGTAAGACCTCAAAGGCATATTAGATATTTATTCTAGGGACAAGAAGGATTATAGTTCAGCGTGATTTCAATTTCATGGAGGACAAGGCAATTAGAAGGTCCAAAGATTTGCAAGAAGATGATCAGAGTGAGAAGCTAGTGGAAGCTCCAAGGATCTCTCAACCAAATCAAGGGCAGTAAAGATCGAGTACAATTACTAGTACAAGCACAAGCTCAAGTGTTGAGAGTTCACAGAATATGGAGCAACAGGTGCAGCAAGAGATGCATCAAGAAGACATGGAGGTTGATATTTCATCATCTACAATTGGCAGTAGGAACCATGAGGTTCAAAAAACACATAGGGAAACTTAGGAGTCAATGAGAGCTCCTAGGATGAGTAGTAGACAGTGGAGACAACTAGTCAAGTTCAATTACTATGCGGAATTAGTCAGTCAGTTGGTAGATAGTGAGCCTTCTGGCAATTAGGAGGCCACACAACATCAGGTGTGGTGAGATGCAATGGTTGAGGAGTATACCTCAATAATGCAGAATGATGTGTGGGAGGTTGTGCCTAGACCAACAGATAGGGTTGTGGTTGGATCACATTGGATCTATAAGATCAAACATGATGCAGATGGTAGCATCAAGAAATACAAGGCAGGGTTCATGGAAAATGGGTTCTCTCATAAGGAGGGAATAGACTACGAGGAGACATTTTCTCCAGTGGCAAGGTATACTTCTATATGAGTTATGATCTCATTTGCAGCACAAATAGGATGTCAGATTCATCAAATGGATGTCAAGATGGCATTCCTTAATGGAAATTTGAAAGATGATGTATACATAGAACAACTAGAAGGCTTTGTAGCACACATTAAAGAGACCCACACGTGTAGATTGAAGAGAGATTTGTACAGACTCAAGAAGGCTCCTAGAGCGTGGTATGAGCACATTGATACATACTTACAAGGAATGGGCTTCGTGAAGAGTGAAGCAGATGCTAACCTCTACTACTTGGTAGTTGGAGGTGAGGTTCTCATTCTTATTCTATTTTTGGATGACTTGTTTTTAATGGGTTCACTCAGGCTCATAGAGGAGTGCAAGAAGGACCTTGTAGCAGGGTTTGAGATAAAGGATTTGGAAATTTTGATGACTTTGAAATTTTTTGTTAAAAATTCCCAACTAATGCCAAAGGGGGAGATTGTTATCTCTATAAGATATATTTTTTTTTCTTTATTTTATGTCAAAGTCATAGAGTCAAGAAGAACCAGTCGGTGAAACGAGTTAGTCATATATTTGAATAGTCGGCAATTCACACCAAGCCAGTCAGTGAAGTCATACATAAGAGAGAAGTCAGTAAGCGTAAAGAGTTAAAGACACAGTATCGAGCGTCTACAGTTACTGAGTGTTACATTACACTGAATGCAATGAAGGACACCTAGTGGATAATCACCAAGTACTGAAGTTCTTATAACCGAGTTGAAGGATTACTCAACCGAGTTAGACAACTAGTCATAAATGTGATCAGATCACATTTAATGCTTTTTCACAACATTAATTACATTACTACAAGCATTTATAATAGTTTGTTACATGATCAACGATTCAAATATATCAGAGTGAAGATCTAAGGCATAGATCAAGCGACAAAATAAATTTTGTTAGTACCAAGAAAAACAAGTACCGAGGTAAAAGTGGCATGGTCACCGAGCGGAAAAGAAGATCTAATGATTAAGAATGATTCAAAGAAAACTAATGCATAAGATTAAGAGGCATAAACTCTTATATATAATGGATGATTTACAGAGCAGAAAACATATAGAGGAGGCTGATATTGTTGAAGAAAGTTGTTAAGAGTTATTGTTATTGCTAAGAAAGTTATAGGAGTTGTTTGAAGAACAAAGAGCAGAGCAGAGAGCACCGAGCAGAAATTTAGCTACAGCAGAGCAGAACCAAGTAGTGTTACAGTTTGAGATTGAGGTAACACATATCAGAGCACATAGAGTCTGAACAACAATTACATTTGATGCATTTTTACATACATTGTTGAGTTATTGATACTATTGTATTGAGAGCTTTAAATCCCAATACTGGGTAGATCTTAACCGATCTTAAATTTGTAAATTGTTTAACAGGGTACATCTCTAAGTGTAGAGTTTGTAAAAATCCTCTAACCAGGTAGACCTAACAAGTCTTTTTATACTCTTAACTGGGCAAGCTATCAAAATGGCTAAACATTGTAAGCTCTAACCGAGCACCCTTTATAATGCAGTTAGTGAAGGTTGTGGGTGTCATCCTCGCCGCAGTTTTGTCCTCTAACCAAGGATTTATGCCTTACCAAAATCATGATGTTATGATTTATATTGTTTATTTTTTTGATGTGATGTTTTATAAGCTTTATATTACTTTCATTTCAAAGTTATGAACTCGAAAACAAGCAAAAGTATATGGTTTATAGGCAGTTTCAGTTATAAAAAATTTAGTGGTACTGATTCACCCCTCCCCTCTCAGTCCCAACTTTCCATAGTCATTCCAACAATGTGATCACATTGAATACCATGACTATAGGATATGCAAAAAGTGGATTCTTTTCAAATCTTCACAAATTTTCAAGCAATCAATTGGTAGATGTAGAGCCAAATTCCTCAACTTTGTCCAACATACTACCTATTATGTCAATATGCAAGCTTTGGAACAATGTGGGGATGTTCATAAAAAGGATAGAAAATTGCATTTTGTAATTTGCTACAAATTGAACAACATTGTCAATAGAAATATGTATGCAACACATGGAAGCATAGACAAGGCACATTAACAATTAGAAAAATGTGTTGAATAGATGTATCCCCACAAACTACAATGATTGTAAAAAATGCACAAAATGGATTTGTTGAAAAGGGTAAAAGTATGAACCTATGTCAATCAACCAACACAAAAAAAAATGACAATTTTGACTACAAAAAGTGGCTTTTGTGTTTTGAATTTCAAAATGATGTAAAGTAATGAAATTTAGAATTCTTTATTTTGTTTTAGACTGCAAGAATTGGGTATAGCACACCCTATAAACTGCAACGGGTCGAGTAAACTTTTTAATGTGATGAGTGATGCTGGCGTGACATGTCTTCTGGTACTACATGTGTTAGGGGCAGACTAGACCTCATGATCTTGTCCTTTTCCACAAGAATTTTATCAAGCTAGGCCTCCAACCCAATGAAATTTAGAATTCTTGATGAAGTTTATGCTTGTAATTTTTTTATTTTAAAAAAAAATGGTTGATCAATTTTTATAGATTTAAGAGTGAATTTTTTTTAAAAGGTGAGGTCAAGTTAAATCAACAAAAAAAGAAATTTTATTTTTGCTTAAGTATTTTCCTCCAAATAGACAACTTCAATATCTAGTTTGTTGGGAAAAAATGAATATTTATTTCTTAATAACATTTTAAGGTCAAACTTATCAAAATGTCATACTTTTCATATAACATCAACCTTTGTCAATTTTTGTATAATTTAAAAAATATCAATTATACCCTTTTGGAGAAGTTCTATCATATAGTCCACCATATATTTTTCAAAAAAAAATTGAATATATTTTGATACTTTTTTAATTTCTAGTTGTCCTTATGTTTAATTATAAAAACTTACAATATATTTTAAAAAAATCAAATTCAACCTTAATCAAAATATCAAAAAAATGGATAGTAGACTACGAGCTCCACAAAAGGGTATATGCAAATTTTCATGGAAGTTCCCCTGGAAAGGGAAATTTAAAGTTAAAGTTAATTTTTTTAATTGCCACAAAAGGGGTTAAATTGCCACATAGACAATTATGGTTAGCAGGCACTTTCACTTGAAATATTACATGCAAATTTGACACAATTCAAAATTTCTAGAAAACTTTTTATTTTATGATTTCAAATGAATGGGTTTTTGCTCCAAACTATGGTGTCTCGTATATGCTACATATTTTCAAGTGAAACCATTTTGCCTAAAACTTTTTTGACCAAACTTGTTTCACTGAAAATTATTTAATTGGTTGAAAGTGTGACACAACTTTGTACTTTTACAAATATATAGACAAAATCTCACAAATCACTAGTTCACATCATCATCAAATTCCTAACGATAAGCTATAGATTTCAAAAAGTAAAGATTTAGTTCAAAATGTTGATTTCAATGCCAAATTTGACCAAAAAAATGTAACCCACTATTGTGGGAAAACCCCCAAACGACTTACAAATTTTGATGCAAATGTAAAATTGAAAAGGGTAAAGCTAAATTTCATAGTCTTTGTCAACAACCTTCCTACTTGTACCGAAATAGGGGCTTTGCGACAAGGTATTGTCAACCATCAAAACATAAAGAACAAATAAATAGCATAAACTAACTCATAGTATTTTTTCCAAATTCATGTAGAAATAACATTTCAAAGACCTAGGATAATCAAAGATTAACAAAACATGTAAATTGTACCTTATTATGGAATATCATATTTGACTCTCCAAACTTCTTTAAAATCTCCATATATTATACCCTTAAAATTAAATTAATATAATTTAAAAAAATTCATCTTTTAATTAAATTGTTTTCTTATTTAAATATTAATTCCAATTCATTCTTAAAAGGTATGGTTTGAAGGCTATAGGGGATGAATGTGTATTATTCAATTGAAATGCTATTCTAGATGAGTATATTTTGTTTACAAATTTATGTTAATTTTTTATATTTGAGTTGAGCTTTGTACTTGTGTGTTAAGGAATAGGGATCCACTAACCTAAACCAAGAATCAAGCCTATTCACAACAACCCACTTTGAAGGATGAGTCAATAAAGCTAGGCACTTGTTGGTGGGAATTATCCTTCTTTTGTTAATTGAATTGATTTGAATAGAGAACTAGGTAAATGATGTAAAATTGATTATAATCAACATGAAAAATAAGCTACATATCTAATATGCCAACTTTGAATACATATCTTGAAAGAGTGATTGGAGAGGAACTTATCATTGAAATTCAAGCTCAAAATGGGTGGACATTGTCAATAAGAAAAATAGTTTTAGTTATGTTTAAATTTGATCGTGATCTTATTTGGACTCAAAATGTTGCTATGATCCTTTGAAGTCTCACAAAAAAATGTGTCATACTATTTTGCTAGGCATGGACTATGTCAATAATTGATAGCATCCAAGATAATATTTCAAGATTTGATCCTTCTAGTCTCAGCCTACACTCCCTAGATCTGCAACATCTTGTTCCTAGATCTAAAAACATGCACACAATAAGAAGAAAATTGGTACTTCTGTTGCATAGGGACTTTCCTTGGTAAAAATGGAGGATTCAACCTTCCCTACAACAATGATGATCAGGAATAAAGATTAATCTGAATTACAATGTTGAATATACATGATTATACCTCTAGCTTGATAATGTTGATGACAGTCATGCTCTTCATGTGGGATCCTCAAGTGTTGATGCAACAACATGACATTTAAAAATAAGATCAATCATAAAAACTTCTTGACATGAAGATTATTGCAACTCACTGCTCCTTAATGCTCAGGTCTAAAGAGTTTCACCCATAATGCTTACTCTAAAATGATGTTTGAGGATTTAGGATGAAAATAAATGAATAAAATACACTTTTGTATAGGTTACCAAGGTATTTCATGAACTAGGTCGACCTCCAATAGTCATGTGCAAATATCGAGATCATATAACAACTACCAAGAACCAGGATGGTATCATATTTAAATTTGGGCCCACTATGAGGGACCTATGGCATCTAGCATCATAGTCCACCCAAAAAGGATTGGAATAGTGGCAAATCATGTGCATAGCTCTTGACATGAGTTTGATCCCCTCACTAGCATATGGCAATAGTATGGTAGTGAAGGGGCAAGAAAAAGGCTTGGTAAGGGCAACAAAGAGACACACTACGATAAGAGCACAAAAAGGAGTGTGAAATTGTAAGGGGCTACAATCTATCACACTACAGTACTACATATTAATTATGAGTTGTGGGTTATGGCAGTATTACATGTATAGAGGTTTCTATGTGTGGGTTTTCTATAGACCTGATAAGCAAGGGAGTCACCTTCTTTTTTAATGATAAGGAAATCAAGAAAAGGGAGTTGGTGATTGGATTCCAATTGTTTCATGAATTAGATACAATCAACTAGGCTATTTAAATGTGAGTGGAAAATTTTGAGTTATTCAAGTCCATGTGGCCAACAAACATTAGTATCATCCACATAATGTTTCCACTGAGGTTTAAGGGAAAAGGAGTTTAGGTTTAATTCCTCAAAATGCTCCATGTAGAGGTCATATATGATAGGGGATAATGGGGAGCCCATAGAAACTCCATCAGTTTGATCATAGACTACATTGTGGAAGGTAAAGAAAGTGGAATGGAAGCAGAGATCGACAAGAAAAATAATTTCAAGTATTCATTTTAGATTTGAACAACTCCATTGCATTATGAATAGGAACTTTGCTAAAAGGGTACACAATATAAAAGTTGACAAGGATATCATGATCATCCATTTTTTTATCTTGAATAAAATTAATGAAGTGGTAGGAGTCTTTGATGAAAGAATTAGATTTACTAGTTAAGGCAAGATCAACTTGGCAAGGTGGGAAACTAATTTATAGGTGGAGTGGGACGTGTCAATAATTGGTCGATGAGGAATGCCAAAGTTTATGAATTTTGGTGGGCCCATTAATGTGAGGGGTGATCTCTCTATGGGGAAAGAGGTGTATTTTGGTCGCGTCATCAAATGATGAAAGAGATATATGACAATTTCAACATTTTTGTGTTTGTTTCATCCTAGATGATGCTTTTAGCCACATTATATATTCATTTGGGGCTACTTGTAAAATTGTATGGAATATTAGGTTAGATATTTTATGTCATTGAATTGAGTTCTCTTCTAAAGACCACATATGTGAAACACAACATGGGATGTGTGGATATATGCTTGGACACATGGAGGATCCATTGGAAGAGCTCAATGTTGTAGAAGTATTCATGGAGACAATGTAATTATATTGTAATAATTTCATTGTCAAATAATACATTATGGATACTTTTTGAGACTAAGTTTTTCATGCCTTTGATTTTTAAATGTGGTTATTTTTTAAACTTGCATCCATGTTTTTCTCTCATGGTGTTATGTAGCAAATGATTTGATCATCCTATAAGATTTCCTAACACTATGTGCTCTATCTGATGCAAAACATCATCATAAACAAATGAGACTAGTGATTCTATATTTGGCCATTGTTTTTAAACCATTCATTATTTTGATATATGTCACATGGTCCAAGAATGAGCTCATTAAGAATAGTGTATTAGAACAAACATATAACAATGATCATTAAGCTTTTCATTCAAAAAAATAGTTCTCATTATCCAAAGTGATAAAATAGTGTGCACAAAGTTTAAAACACATTATTAACCCCAGAGATATCAATCAATCAATCAAAGTCTAAAATGCATTATTAACCCCAAAGATATCAATCAATCAATCAAAGGATGAACCATAATAGTCCACCCAGCATATAAATTTATATTAATCATTTTCAATAGTAATCCCCTAGACAAGTAGAAGAATAAGGCAATGTCATACTCCATTTACAATACTTGATTGCTATGATTGAGTTTTACATTATTTAAAGTAGACCAAATTTTTAAAGTAAAATGAAACTATAATAGGAACTAATAGATTACATCATTGCGTAGTGCTCAAAAAATACACATCATAAAAAATGAGCTAAAAAGGATCATATATCGAATTTATGTGATGGACAAGTTCCAAATAGATAGATTAGATAACAAAGTTCCTAATAAATCTAAATTTCCAAAAATGAGAGTACCAAACCCAAGTCTTGGAAGTGTCAATTCAAGATTGATGAAAAAATAAGCATTTTGAATAAAATTACATCGTATTCCAATATCAAATGACTAAAAAAGACTCATCAGAGACAAGGTTCAAAAACAAAATCTCTAATAGTGTAAGGGTGTCTCCCAAGCCAAAAAGGTGGGTGATATCAGTTGAGCCAAGTAAGCATGCACAATCAACAAGGTAGTGAGCAACCATCAAAAGAATATCTCCAAGAGGTACAATGATATACCTAGACATTTTGCACACCTTTGAAACAAAAGAAAACAAATTGTCAAATGGAAATATTAGTACTCTCAGAGGATTTCTTAAGCAATAAACACTAAAAATAGGACTATGGCTTTAATGGATTGGCCAAAACTCGAGCCTTGTATTCTGAGCTTAAACATAATGTTGTTGTTGATTGATATGCTTCAGCATCAAGAATACCACAAGTTGTGTAAGAGGTGTCTTAAGTCCTAAGAGACACTAGTGGACCATGTCAAGTATTGAATGTAGAGGAGTTTAGCAATGCTAAGATGCCAAAGTGAATGTGGATTCTTGGAGCTTTAGTGATATGCCTCCTCAATTGAAAGAGCCTTTTACCATACACTATAAAACCTTGTAAAATGCAAAAAATATCCTTAAACAAGCCAACAACCAAATTTGTAGTTAACTAACTCTCCTTTTGAAAATGAAAAAATTGTACACTAAAATTCTAACTTGAAATTAAAGAAAAATTTCAAGAGCCTTGGAGAAAAATGCTCCTATTTCACCAAACAAACAATAAATTTGAATTTTTTTAGTGTGTCAAGCCTAAATAATGGCCTTGGAAACTCACTAGGATGCCCAAAAACATGTACAACTCAAACACATAATGCAAATCAAGCACCTAGAAAAATTAATTCGAACCAAAATTCCAAGTATTTATTTTAAAGAAAATGAATGTTGAAACTAGTGTTTCCAAACTTTCTAAACACAACAATGAGATTTGAAACACTACACGATTCACAAAAAATAACCTCACCACCAAAAACTTAATAACCTAGCGCTCTTAAAAACACAAATCAAAATGAACATGATCTAGACATCACAAATTTGATTACATGTTAGATTTTGCAATGACCAAACATCACCAAGACCTAGTATCTTAGGGATAGTCGCAAGAAAACTATTCTAACAATGACACAAAAAATAAAATATGAAAATTAAATCATTCATCTCTTAAGCGAAAAAAAAATGGAAAGTCTAGAATGCAAGAAGTGTAAGTGGCAAGGTAATGTTATGCCCCATTGTGTATAAATGTAAATGAGTGAGTACATATGTGGGAAATGTGAGAGGAAGTCCTTGTGGCAAAAAAACCAACAAAATGTGTAGCATGTGAATCATCAAAAGTGCAAGGAATAACTTCTATAGGCGATGTTGACAACTCAACCCCCATGACTCCTTTCAAGACTAGTCTTAAGAAGCTAAACTCAAACTTAGGAAAATAAATAACAACAACAAGCAAACATCACCAAGACCTAGTATCTGAGGGATAGTCGCAAGAAAACTATTCTAACAATGACACAAAAATTAAAATATGAAAATTAAATCATTTATTCTCTTAAGAGGAAAAAATGGAAAATCTAGAATGCAAGAAGTGTAAGAGGCGAGGTGCATAAAGTATCCACATATGCCATGTAATGCCCCATTGTGTATAAATGTAAATGAGTAAGTAAATATGTGGAAAATGTGAGAGGAAGTCCTTGTGGCAAATAAAACCAACAAAAAGTGTAGCATATGAATCATCAAAAGTGCAAGGAATAACTTCTATAGGTGATGTTGACAACTCAACCCCCATGACTCCTTTCAAGACCAGTCTTAAGAAGCTAAACTCAAGCTTAGGAAAATAAATAACAACCTAATTTAAACTAGCACACTTATAATTTAAAAAATCCATGAAAAATAATTGAAGTCACCATCACCATAAATGTAAATATAAATATAAATATAAATCTCATTCACAAATTCTCCACCACCAAAAGATTAAATTAAATCAAAATGGAAAAAATTAAAATGCACCAAAAAGATTGAAAATAAATCTGATTATAGCAAATTTGTAATTTTTTATATTTATTTTTAAATAAATTTAATTACAATTTTTTTTATTATAAACATTGAATCGAAATCTATCCAAAAAATTAAATTCAAAAATATGTTTATAATTGAAACTCCACATCAAATATTTTAAAATATTGAGTTTTTAATATGTTAAATTTGAGAAATTTAGGCTTTAACTTTAATTAGAAAAGTGATAATTAAATCAACTATTAATTGAAGAATTTTTGCATTACCTTTATATGCATATTATGTAATAGGCAACATAAATTTTCATTGAATTAAGGATTTGAAAATATTCAAATTGCAAAGAAGACTAAAATCACTTAAATCCACCAAAGAAAATCATATACCTTACGATAAAATCCACCAAGATAATTTTAAATAGTATATCAATTATTCACAACATCTCTATAATTGGACTTCAAGGTAATGGATTGATCTATGCATACTCCATTCACAAATGACAAAAGGAGACCTCCCCTAGCATTTCCATATGGAAAAACTACATTGATAAGATGAGAAGAATGTTCATGCAATTAATGGGCATCCCTGCACCTAAGACACCTACAAAACTGATCCAATGTTGTGCCCTTTACTCAACTTGAAGTCGAACTCAATGCCAATGCTCAATAAAGCAAAAACAAAATTCTCATATGCACTTAAATGTATTTCTTCCTTTGAATACTCAAGTGAGAAATCTGTTTGACTATGAATTAAAGACTTGAAATTCAATGCTCATCTGTACAATGTATACCGAGTACAAGATTGCTACAAAATAGGATTGTAAATCCTCAATTTGGCCCAATTTAAATTGTAAGCATTCAAATAAATAAAACAAATAAATAAAAAAGACAATTTGAAAGCAGAAGATCAATTGACAATAATTATGAGGAGATTCCATCATTTTCTTCAATTTTTGAAAGGAAAAGAAAAAATTATTAAAAATTAATAATATAGTATAATATAATAGTTTAATCTCCCACTTTTCTACTTAAATAATATAATATTATAATTTATAATATTCATATACCATTTTATAATATTTATATATGATGTTTTTAAAGTCATCAAAACCTACAAGAGAGTTGCCAATAGTGGCATGTTGTGATGCTTAAGTTGTTGTGTTGTTCTCGTCATCAAGGTTCAAATCCCATTGGGGATGATGTCCCCCATTTGTGGCCTCACTGGTTCATAGCTTCGAGTCAAAGCGTTTACCATTTTTTTAAAAAAAATCTACCAAAGAGGGACGAACCAAGCGATTTGCAACTTAGGGTTTGGTAGGACCAAACAGTGAAGGCTGACTCCGCACAAGCGAGTGAATGCTCAGCTCGAGCAAAGGCAGCCTTCACCCCCTCTTGCCTCGATCTGCATTTATTGACTAATTTCCAATTGATTGGAAAATGACTCCCCGAGAATCATTCCCAAAACAATGGTCACTTTTGTTGATGCTTGTGGTATGACGTTTAAGTCAGCTTTGGAGAATAGCCAGAAGGATTTGGTGGGCACCAAGTTCGAAGCCACTCTAGGCCTAGACAAGGTCTCTATTGCAAATGGAGGTCAATGTGGTAAGCATTCTTCTGACACTATTCTCACCATTATGCCTAATTCTAAAATGGTCATGGCTTTGAACAATGAGAAAGCTAGACTTAGGGATGTGGTTATCTTTCTTGTGATTCTTGACCTAAATAAGCTTCCTTCTAGGAATTACATTAACAATTGGTTGCAATCTGTTTGGGTGAAAAAACTAGAGTTTCATTTCTCCTTTTGTCACATGATTCAACGTCTTTTCATTATTTTCTTTAAGGATTCCCGTAGCCAAAAGGAAGTGTTAATAAAAATGAAATTTGTTCAATTGGAAATGGTTATTTTAGAGCCATTGGATGGACCCAAGAGGAAAATAATGATGAAATTATTGCATTGTCGTGCCCTAGATGGGTTACCATAAAAACTATTCCTCCTATACAATGGAAGTGGGTTCCCAAAACCCTAGAATCGTTGGGTAATATTCTTCATATGGATGAATCCCCAACTCTTTTACCCCATATGGATGCTAGACTTCTGATTGCTATAAAATCGGGAGTGGATTTCCCAAAATAATTAAATAACGAACTTGATAAGGAGCACATTGAATGCCCTGTTGAATTTTTGGGGAGCATAAATGCTTATTTTTTGTGTAGAAAAGAAGGGCATTTGAGAAAACATTGCCCTCTACTAAGAAAGAATAGGCAACTTGCTAAATCTACCTCGAAGGATACTTCATCTATGAAAACTAACCAAAAGGCAAAGGTTGATTCTAGTGTTTTTAGCCTTGACCAAAACCCTTGACTTCCCCCCCAGTAAGAAAAATAATGGTCCTTCATCTTCCCATACTGAGACGATTCTTGTTGAGCCCTCACCCAAAGTCCCCATTATTGAGGAGTTGGGCACCCTCCACCTAGCCATTAAAGAACTTGTTCACTCTAAAGTTGTTCATCCCCCTTCCATCTGCCCTTGATTTGGTTGATACTCATTTGTTTGGGTCTTAAACCAGTCCCCCTAAGCATATAACACAGAATGCTCAACTGATTGTTTTGGATAAGATAAAGCAGTTATCTGATATCAAGGAAATAATTAAAGCCCAATTTATGCTAGGCTGAGAAATAGTAAAGATGCTAGTATGTCCACTAGTCCTAAAGAAGTGCAGACCCACACCACTCTCCCTAATAGGGATGGGATAATGATTTTGGGTAAGGAGGTCACAGTCTAAGTTACCAGTTTGAAGGTGGCTAGTAAAGAGGGGAGTCTCAAGTCTCAAACTTTTGAAGTGATTCAATCTCCCAGTGATCAGTCGTGTTACATTAAGGACATCCATATCAAGACCATTGGGCCCCCTAGTTCTCTCGAGCAACTGCAGGATGTTCATGGGACCACGAATGCTCTTCCTCGCTCCTCTACTGGCCACAACCAAGCACTAATACATTTGTGGTCGATTTGCGACGGCTATGTGTCTCAATTACGACAGCAATGTGTCGCAATTGCGACAGGAATAAACGTCATTGTTTTTTAGTCACAAAATAGGACGTCTTTCCTTATCCGTCACAATTACGACTTCAATCCATTGCTATGTAGCCCTATCAACCCCAGCATTTGGGGCATCGCCAATACAGGAAATCCGTCGTAATTATATGGGTACCCGTCGCAATTGCGACGGAAAACCAAGCAACTGCGACGGTTTTTAGGCATCGCCAGTACAGCGCGCCCGTCATAATTCTTGGGTTAACGTCGCAATGGTGATGAACACCCAAGCAACTGCGATGGTTTTCGTGCGTCGCTAGTACAGCGACCCCGTCGTAATTCTGGGGGGTAACGTCGCAATTGCGACGAATTCAAGATAGAATTAAAAAAAAAATTTGCTTGTTAGATAATTATTTACGAATAATAATGTTGCATTCATGAGTTTCTGGATAATGATTTTCTTTGTCAGTAACAGTCACCTAAGAGAAGCCAATATCCAAATCTTGTTAGCTTCAAACCATTCCATGCAATTTTAATCTTCCAAGTTTAAATTTAAAATGTGCTACTAC
>MU227364.1:322031-374597 GCA_018584345.1 Thuja plicata
GAAGAGGAATGATGGGTGTGGGAGATGGAGGGGGAATGATGGGTGTGGGAGATGGAAGGGCTTCATCACTAGTGTTTTCCCATGGGGGGGTGATAAAATGTGAATCTTGAAGAGATGGATTTTTTGTTGGCTTCCTTGTGAAACTCCTTGGAAACTTACGTATCGGGGATGGAGAATCTACAGGCGTAGATGGTGGGAAGTTAGGGTAGTCCACATATGAAGAAGTGGCAATGTCTTGTGAACTTCTATGGTTGAATGATGGTGTAGAGCTGGATGTAGGAGATGTTATGGCTAGATAGTTCACACAGGTCGGTGTGGCAATGGCTTGTGAACTTAATTGACTAACTGATGCGAGAGGAGGGATGGATTGGGGTATGGAATATGTGTTAATGTAGCTAGGAATTGGAGATGGTAGAGTGAGATAAGATGGGGTAGATGGGTAAGATAGAGTGGATGGTAGAGTGAGATAAGATGGGGTAGATGGGTAAGATAGAGTGGATGGTAGATTAGCAATAGCATGGGGATCATGGTGATGGTTTGGAGTAAATGGAGGACTAGGATTAGGGATTTGAACATGGGTTGGAGGATAATGAGGTGGTGGATTGGGATTAGGGATGTAGCTAGAAGTATTGTTGTGAAAAGATGAAGTGTGAGGCATGATTGTGGGATAAGATGGAGGCATGAATGTATAAGGAGATGTGGATGGAGGATAAGAAGGATTTCCATTGTCAAAGGTATGATATGGAGTGCTAGTGGGTATGCATGGTGGCATGATGGGATAGTGCGGAGGAATGACTGGAGCTTGGAGGATACTTGGAGCAAATTTGTTAAGGCTTTCCATGTACACATAATGATCAACAAGACCTTCATCATCTACATAAGATGCAAGGGAGAGATTTTTAAGGTTTTCAAAGTATGCATCATGATCAACAAGACCTTCATCGTCATCAAAATAGGATATAGACATGATGGGGTAGGATGGAGGAACGACTGGAGTTTGGATGGTATTTGGAGAAATATTGCTACAAAATATGCATCATGATCAACACGACCTTCATCATCAGCATAAGATGCAAGGGAGAGATTTTTAAGGTTTTCAAAGTATATATGCATCATGATCAACAAGACCTTCATCATCAACGGAATAGGATATAGACAAGGAAGAGATATGGCAACCAAACTCATCATAATAGATTTGTGACATGACACTTTTCTGATGAGTTGATTAGGGAGGAATGATGGTGATGGATGGAAGACTCAAGCTCAAATTTAGGAAGAAGGACTGACTCTAAAGAAGATGGAAAGAGGATGGGGGTGGTGAAGATATCCCTACTGGTCTAAGATATGGGGAGAAATGGAGGACTTGACTTTCTCATGCTTGACAGAAATATATATGAACTTAGTTTGATAATGTTTGGAAGATAGTTGCTTAGGACTAGGCAGTGACTGCGACAAGTGTGCCTTGGATTGTTTTTTCTTTTGGAACAAGTGATGAGTTTTTTGGAAATTGTGAGAAAACAATATCGCAAGAGGCAAAGCAACCTTGCAAGAAGCATGAAATATCGATCTCCTTGGAAAAAGGACTTTCAAAACTTTCAGATTTGTGTATGTTTGAGAACTGTTTTACACAAGGTTTTGTAACACTAAAAACACATACAAGCACTTTCTACCTTTAGGATGCAGCGAGCTTGAAAACCTTCGTCCGCATACGTAGGCATACACACAAGAGCTAATCAGAATACAACCATCACCAAGCACAAGGCTCTAGTTATGATTTCATATTAGCTGACTCCAAACGCTCAAGGTGGCACGAATGTGTGAATTTCTTGGGGAAGTTACTATCTTCCTTGCCCAGCCGATTATCAAGATTTCGGGGATGGATCAGGTAGGTTGCTAGATTGATTAGTTGATAGTATTTTCGTGGTGTCCCCACAATTAGTTTGTATGGCGTGAATCACTTAAGATCCTAGTTCAATCATGTCGATATGGTGGGGAGATCACCCAGTCCAGACTACCATTGAACACGAACCGCCTGAGCTTGAAAGGATATAGACGCTCTTTTGGTTAGCGCCTTAGTTATATACCGGCCGAAGGATTTATCAGTTTGGGGTCATTCTCTAGGACTCGTGCTTCTTCTGGACAGGCCCCTCTAAGCAGATCTGAAGATTTTTTCAAGAGTAGATCTGCAAAAAGTTTGAACAATCACAATCACCTTTCTCTTGCACCAACGACCATGAGAGCCAATGGGAGAGGATAGTGCGTGAAGTGAGGTTGCGTTCTAAAAAAGGATTTTGTGCAAGCACACCAAAGACATCAAACACTTGATTGATTATCTGATAAGTTAGGCAATTTTTTATTTGTATGCAAAAGTAAACTCGCAAGTGGTTGATTTTAAGTGCTCCAAGCTGAAATGTTATTTTGCCTTGTTCAATTGCTTTATAAGCATTCAAGATTTGATTCGTTTGAGTTGTTCAGTCTTAAGCCCCAATTTTGAAAGTGTTCGATTGCTTGCGTGTTTTTTTTAAAAAACTGAAACAAAGTGTTGATTTGCTTGTGCATTTGAGATTGAGTGTGATTAAGTGTTCAATTTTAAACCCAAAGTTTGAAGTGTTTTGATTGCTTGCGTGACTTGAAAAATTGAAAGATAGAATGTTTAATCTTTAGGCACTCAAGATTTGATTTTTGGATTAAGAGTTCAATTGCCACTTAAGTCATTCAAGATTGATTTCGTTACTTGTTCAGCTTTTAGGAATCCAAAACTGAAAAACTTTGAAAAACTTTGAAACAAGATGTCAATTCTGTTAATGCATTCAAGAGTTGTGTTCAATTTTCTTAAGGCATTTGAGATTTGTGCATGTTTTTTTTAAGCCCAAAAAAAAATATTGACATTTGTTGACTTTTGACTTTTGTTGACTTTTTGACTTTTGTTGACTGTTTAACTTTTGTTGACTTTTTATCTTTTGTTGACTTTTGACTTCTATTGACTTTGAAACCCAAAACTAAGTGTGAAATGAAGTGAGTACATACACTGTTCTTTTTAAACACGAAAAAGTGAAATGAGAATTTTTTAATTAAAAGATTATGTGCTTTCTTACCAAACTAGATGGCTAACCCATAGACCTGTAAAAAAAAAGTTAGTAAGAGTGCATTATTGTAGGTTTACAGTGTCTTCCCCCCATGTTTTTTACAAATAATAATCCCAGTGATATAGACCATATTTCAACAAATGGGTAATAGATAGAAAGTAGAAAGAAGATAGAAGATAGAAGGAATATAGTCTTCTTGTTTGTGTATCAATGATATTCGTGGAAGTGTAATAGAGAGAAAGTAGAAAGAACATAGAAGGAATATAGTCTTCTTGCCTTTTTCAACCTGTAAAAGAAAATAAGAGCTTGCAAAACATACTCAAACAGCTAAAATACATTAGCTTAGAAGGTTAGTTTGCAAGCAAAATAATGAAAAGGAACCCGTGAAGTGGGTCCCACCGGGCGTGCCAGAATGTAAGCTATGAAAATTAGTTATAAAGGAACACGATAATAAATAAAGCATTCAATAACTAAGAATCTAAGCTACATACATGCTAAGACATAAAATGAAAACTTGAAATAAAGCTGAATGAAGAAAGTGCAAACCTCCTACAAGTTCATTCAAACTCCATTTTCTTCATTGGATTTGTCCATTTGTTGTGGATGTGTGCTTATGGATGTGTTTCAAGCTTCAAGCTGTGATCTCAAACTGAAATTATAACTCTTCTCTAAAATATGGATTTATGATTTGCTCTCAAAATAGCATTATAACTCTACATGGAAGGTGGATTAAATTATGAAGGAATGAGGTTTCTTTAAATAGGCAATGGGTAGGAAAACCAAGGGCTCAGATGCAAAGTTGACGAGAGGTCCAGATGCCACTAGAAGAGAGCACATGGATTGTGCTTCTTCAAGTGCATCAAATTGTGACACTTGTCACGAGAGGATTGGGTTGAAAATAGGGAGGAAGGTGACCATTTAGGGAAATGGACCAAGAAGCCTCTAGAAGATAAGGCTCATAAAGAGGTTGTAAGAGCCTTAATGAGGGATGTAAGATGCATTTATGAAGGTGTACAAGCCTTTAAATGCATATGGATAGGCTTGGATTGAGATTGTTGACTTTGGGGAAGGGATTGAATTCCCAATCGAAAGATTAGGAATGTGACATCATTAGGGAGAGTTTAGGATTAGGGTTAGGGTTTAAGATAGGATTAGAAACGGTGAAGAGGTTGGGATTAGTTTAAACTTAGGGTTAGGTGGTTGGGATTGGTTAGGTTAGCATGTGTGAAGAGGTTGGGTTGAGTTAGAACTCAAGGTTAGGTGGTTGGGATAGGTTAGGTTAGGGGTTAAAGGGAATATTAATGAATTGAATTACATAAATAAAATATTCAATAATAGGGAAAAAGGGTTTTAAATAATTATTAAACTATTGGTTCCTTTTATTAATTAATTAGGGCTAGGGGTTAACATAAATCATTTAGGTAATGCTTAATTACTTAACTGATAATGCTCTAAGAAGGCACTAAATGTGATTAGTTTGGGTAATTAGATTTAGGTGTCTACAAACATATCTCACACTGAGCTTTGGAGTATTCATTTCTCAATACAATTGTTTTTGATTGGACTCTATTCCTTTTTATGTCAAACTCCACCATAGTTTTGACAAGTTTGTATGTGCTCTTTATTTTTTCATCACTGCTCTCCTCCTTCTTGGATGAAGAATGGAAAAACCTCAGCTCTGGGAGCCTCCCAATCCATTTGGGCAACAAAAGGTCCAAGGTGTCCTTTTCTAACTCCAAATACCCTAGGATACTTTCTATCTTTTCCCCATTTTCATAAACTGATGCATGTTGTAATGTTTGGACGAACTGCATAATAGCATCTCTTACCCAATCCTCAAATTTTTGCTTATATTTGCCTTGTGCATATTTCAAATCTTTAGCTTCTTCCAGCAATTGTTCTTTCATCTTCTTTAAACTCTCCCTTTCCTCTTCTAACTTTTTTCTTTCAGATTTCAATTCCATTTCTGACTTGGAACCAAGAGGGAAAGGGATGGGGGTACTCTACAATAGGGCTAGATGAGGCAGGTTGGGATGAGGTTTGAGAAATCATCATCTGAGGTGATGTTTGGATTTTTTTTTGGCCCCTTAGGTGTGCAATAACCCTGTCCTTTTTCAGGGATTCTTTCTTCACCTCCTTGTAAGCTTGAAACAATATCTCCATCTTTGTCCTGAGTTCTTCCTTCTCCTTAGCCTCCTTTTTTGAGACCTACTTGTTCAACTTGGAAACCTCGATTACTAAGCTAGATGATTCTACTCCTGAGGTATCTTCTACCCTTCTTATCACTAGGTTTCCTGAGAAATCATTTAGCACATCTTTGTTTCTTCTCTTCTTCAGTTCCCACATGACTAATGCAACACGATCCTCACTGAACATAACACCCTTGCTACCTTGTTGGGTTGTTCCTAGCATGTCACTTGTAGATTTGGCTCCTTTTCTCACTGCATCAAACACTACTGCATCTTCTATGTCTCACTCGGTGAGAAGAAGGAATCCAACTTTTCTGACTAAGTCTCTTCCTTCTTTAGGACTAATCTTCTCAAATTCACCCAACATCTCCTTCTTTACTTCAACCTCAATATCATTCAAACTATTATTAGGTTGTTCTCCATGCCTATTTTGACATGTATCCTTGAGCCTATCAATATTTTTTCTCCATAAGAACTGCATGAATGATGTGGCCTTGATAAATTTTTCATCTGGTAGAAATTCACGGGTTGCTTGATTTGTAATTGGATCCAATTCCTTTGCAACAAACTCTAAAACTGTGAGGTATAATGTTATTTCTTTAGGGGCCTCAGACATTCCCTCTTGAATTTCCTCGTGTGTTATGGCAATCCTCCCTATGTTTTCCATATGTAGCAATTTCTCTACTACTCCTTGTTCATCAATGTGTAGAGGGGACTGAGATGGTGAGTAGACATTTTTAACATATTGTACTTCTTCCTTTGTTTTGAGCCTTTTAAGGAAGGTTGTGATTCAAGAAGAGCCTTTGTCATATATTCTTTAGACTCTTTTGATATGTGACCCCTTTGGGAAAAATGACATTATACCTTGCCTTTTGATGAGAGAAATAATCATCTAGTGGAACCATTTTGGCAAAAGCCGGTCTGCTCAATATAGCCTTGGATTTCTCAAGATCAGACTTTAAAAACTTATGACTCTTCTCATTTACAACTTGCATTATTTCCTCAAAAAGTTTCATCAAAGAATCTATCTTCTTCTCCATAGGCTCAAATTATTTCAAAGAATCATAAGTCCTCTCAAAAAAATACACTAAGTCTAAGGTCTTCTTAAACACCAACCACTTCTCCTTTCTAATTTCATGTTCTTGCAAATTGAAAACATTCCTAATGATATCTTCAGGAAATTGGAACTGATGATCCAATGCCAAACATTTGGTTCTTGGTCTAAACATGTCCTTGATGAATCCCTCAGGATCAACACATCTTGAGACTACAGTAGCTAAATGGTAAGGTTCCAAGAATTTACCCAAATGAATCCAACCACCCTTGATAAAAAATTGATGTGCAATAGTGATGCTTGGGAAAATAGAACCCATGCTCCTTCCTGTCAGTGCAACTTCCTATAAGCTACCAATCTGCCTGAGAATCTCTATAATGTCTATCTTAAGAGGCACCTGGTATGGTAGGATATATGGGGTATCTTTAAAACCATATACTCTAAACACAGTTGAAACTGGATATAGAATGATGTCTCCCCAACTATGAACTATCTTGATATCCTTGGCCTATTGCTTTGGTCTCAAAAACAAAAGCAACTCCTTTGGGATTCTAGGATTTTCAATAAATAATAGAGCTATGAGCTTAGATGCGAAACATCTATCAAAAATGACATAACTTGTCTCCTTCCTATACCAAGATAATACTGGGCTCCACAACTGCACTAGCATTACTTCTTTATCTTTAATCCTCATCAGATTCATTTCCTTTCCAAAATAATGTGCACGTTTGTAAAGAAATATGTGCATTAACAAAGAGTACCAGCCAAAAGGTCTGTCAACCTTTGAATTCTAGATACCAATCAGACCATTATGGATCAATTCAGCTAAGTGTGATGCAAAATCAAAGATGATAGCAAGGTGAGGATGGAGGATCTGAACCATCATAAGCATGTAATGGATGGGCATTGTTGTCTCCACATCTTCCCCAAATATTTGGCTCAAGGCACAATACACTACTTTTTCCCTTAAATTGAAATACTCTAGCTTAAGTGGCTCTAGTGTATTTGGACCTACTACAATGAGATTTCTAACTTTCACAAAGAATTCCCTCAAAGGCCCATCCCTCAAATAATCCCTTTCAGCTACATATACCTTGTTGAAGGTGTCAAAATTAATTTCATCAAGCTGAACAGAAGGGCCACTTAACTTAAATACCTCTCTAATCTCATCAGCAGAAACACTTAACAAGGGATCTGCATTTACATCCCTCACAGCCCTCACCACTAGGTCATAGTTCTTTTCCACTTGAATCAACGGATCAACATCCATACAAATGTTTGGGACTACCATCTTTCCCACATCAAATTGCCAGATGTTACTATCTGGGGCATATGCATTCCTTTGCCCAAATCCTACTCTGAATAGTCCTAAACCAGTTACATCAATGTTAGCATCCCTGAACCAGTTCCCCTTATCATATAGACCTTCCCCTATTCTTAAACAAGGGTTCTTTGGAGTCAATTCCCTAACCTGAGTAGGGTTATTCATTGATTTATCCAACTATTCTAGAAAATCATCATATACATTTCTTTCATGGTATTCCACCTTCCCTTTCAACTCCCTACGTGGTGCCATTTCCAAATTTGAAAATATACTCAAAAAAAAGGATAACAAGAATAGAAAAAACCCTAGAACCTCATAAATTCTAACTCAAAACCTTCTGGCATCCCAATTTATGAACTACAATTGAAATTAATCAGGAACTTACCCATTCGGCAAATGCTTAGATCAAACAGAATCGCTAACTTTCTGGCTCTACTCCAAAATCCCTTAGCAAGTTGTGGTGTCTGAGAAAATGAAATAGGACTTTATAGTGTAATCATCTCAAAAATTTGCATTCAATTTTTTATTAGATGGCCGCACGTTCTGTAATTAATCTCCACTTTGAAAATCGCAGCTCAATGACTCAAAGATCTTACTTTTGGCAGGAAAGCTACCATTAAAACATGACTCTTGATGTAGAAATTTAACTGATGATCATGTGGCTCTTAGAAAATTCATAAGAGCATCGGTCGGGCACCACATGTCATTTAGTCACAATGTCACGAAGGAAAAATCACATGAATTTTCCTTCAGCGACACTGCGACAACCGTCCGATCAAGATCTTTAAAAAGACGCTTTAGAAAGTCGGGCCCATGACAAGTGCCACATGTCATTCAGTCATGGTGTCGCAGTAGATAAACAAGCAGCACCTTTCCCTAGTGACACCATGACAATAGTTAGATCTTACAAAATCTGACGGCTTTCCATTGTTTACTGGTCCCAATTTGGCCATATCACACGAGGATAGGTGTCATTCAGTCACGGTGTCGCAATGGATGATCAAAGAATCTTAAATCTTGGAGACACTGTGAAAACCGTCCAATCTCAAAAGAATCTTGGCGAGGTTCATAACGAGCATGGCTTTAGGAGATGCGGGCCCCTTGACTTGAAGACAGATGTCACTTGGTCACAATATCATGATGGATGAGATGAAGATCTTGTTTCTTCATGACACCAAAACAATCATTAGATCTTACAAGATCTGATTACTTTCCATTGTTTATTGGTCCCACTTTGGCCACATCGCAGGAGGACAAGTGCCATTCAGTTGCAGTGTCACAATGGATGATCAAAGAATCTTAAATCTTGGTGACACCGCAACAACCGTCTGATCTCAAAAGAATCTTAGTGGGGTTCATAACGAGCATGGCTTTAGGAGATGCAGACCCCTCGACTTGAAGACATATGTCACTTGGTCGTAGTGTCACGATGGATGAGTTGAAGATATTTTTTCTTCATGAAACCATGACATCTGTTAGATCTTACAAGATCTGACGGCTTTCCATTATTTACAGGTCCCACTTTGGCCACATCGCAGGAGGACATGTGTCATTCAGTCGTAGTGTCACAATGGATGATCAAAGAATCTTAAAGCTTGGCGACACCGTGACAACCGTCCGATCTCAAAATAATGTTGGCGGCATTCATAATGAGCATGGCTTTAGGAGATGCGAGCCCCTCAACTTGAAGACAAATGTCACTTGGTCACAGTGTCGTGATGGATGAGATGAAGATCTTGTTTCTTCATGACACCACGATAGCCTTTGGATCTTGATGTTTAGCCACCAGCCTTTATTTAATAAACACTTATGAACTTTAGGACTTAGGAAAAATAATATACGAAGCTCGCTAGGAAAATATCATTAAAACACGAAAGGTCCACTTCATAATGACACTTGAACACATGCGCTCAAAGGAAACTTAAGTGACCAAAAAGGTAATGAAATAATATAAGATGAACATGGCTTAGGTTATTTCCAACCAATGAAGATTTTACAAATAACAACTAGGATTTTTTAAGAAATAACAACAACCACTTTCATATTACTAAACAAATCCTAGTCACTGGAGCAATTTTTTTTATGGTACTAATAGCTGGGTCATTGTAATAAACCATGTTTGGTCATTTAATGATGTTTGACCGATACCTGATGGTACCTATCAGTATTAGCTATGCCAAACATTGTGTATATGTAATGCTATCGGGATAGGTTAAAACAATTCAGACCGATCCCGATGATCGGAGAAGCATACATCGATAATTAGTTTGGAAATGGCTATCGGGATAGCTTGCATTATTGGCACAACGAGATTTTGGTTTGATCGATACCCAATGGTACCTATCGGTATTAGCTATGTCAAACATTGTGTATGTGTAATGCTATCAGTGTAACATATGTGAGCGGTGTAGTGCAGAATGAGATAGACCGATACCCAATATGGAT
This sequence comes from Thuja plicata, assembly GCA_018584345.1. NCBI lineage: Eukaryota > Viridiplantae > Streptophyta > Pinopsida > Cupressales > Cupressaceae > Thuja > Thuja plicata. The sequence continues at coordinate 332,130 of MU227364.1, forward strand.
AGCGGTGAAACCTAAGTCGATAAGTATGTTAAAAGAAAAAGAGCTAGACTTTGGCACCCCTATCAGTCATATGTAGGTATAACCTATAGCGATAAGGATTTCAAAATTCGAGGACAAGCTGAGGAGAAATAAAATTGATGTGATGGGATCCTTCAAACGAAGCATATCATTTATTTTGAATCATCTGAGATCGAAATACGATGTGTATCGTTGAATAGAAGTGTAACTATATGAATAGAAGGCAAAGGGACACCTAGTCAAGATTGATTTCTGAAGAGAGTAACTATTTAACTGTCATAGTTTGACAGTATAGTAAATCAGGGTTGTTGAAGGACTAGTCTGACTAGTAGTATATAAATTCCTTTCTTCTTAATTAAACTGTTTAAAGCCAAATCTGACTGGTCATACTTGCTCTTTATGACCATAATTTGAATCATAAGTTTTTAATATACCCTCATTATATAGTTGTTGACATTTGTTGTTCTCATGGATAGGCATTGAAGTAGTTGCATGGGTGATAAAGCTTGTTTGGATAGGACTTGGAGACTTTTAAAAGGCATGCAAGGAATTCAGAGTTTGCTGAAACAAGTTTGAAGTCAGCGAGGCTCTTTGCAGAAAATTCACAGGTAATTTGAAACCCGAAACATAGGCATATTCCATTCTTACTAGGTAAACTTTAAATGAATGTAAGATAGATCTTATAACAATAACTCATTATATCCTCTTCTTTCTATTATGGTCTCCACTAAAAGTGACTACTTTCAACAATATTTTGGCATCTCTGTTTTGAGATTTATGTTTTTTTCTTTAATTTAGAAACTAAATAAATTGGAGTGCACAATATTACAGATGGATCAACGTCATAGGTTGACTATAGATCAATATCATGCATATGATGAGAGAGTAGCTGATGAGGGGGATATTAAAAAATATCCATGTCCATGTAAAAATTATCTTGGTGGGAAGGTGACAAAAAAGAAATGTGATTTATTGACACATGATAAGATATGGGAATAGTGGTATAAGCCCTTGGGCTTACAATTATTATGAAGATATGATAAAATTAAAAATTGTGAGAGATGAAGAGGCAACAAACATAGATGAAGAGACAAAAATGTTTGACGAAGGGTTTAAAGTTGATAGAATGTTGAATGAGGGTATAAATAATGATTGGGCCAAGTCAATGGAGGATGTTTTAAAGCTCGTGTATGCTAATTGTAAGTTAATTCATTTGACAACAATCCTTCAAATTCTTAACATGCAAGTGGTTCATGGTTGGACAAATGAGAGTGTAGAATAGTTATTGGCATTATTAAGTTCATTGTTACCAACTGACTCCACATTGCCAACAAAACAAAGTCAATGTAAAAATCAAATCAGTAAGCTCGGCTTGGGGTATGATAATATCCACACATGTGTGAATGGTTGTGTATTATTTCATAAAAATCTTGCAAATGAGAGTGAATGTCCAAAATGTCACGAAGCGAGGTATAGAAAAGGGTTGAAATCAGTTGTTGTTCCTAGAAAGGTTCTTCGCCACTTTCTGATAATCCCATGATTACTCTAAATGTATAGGTGCAGAGACATTTGTGAACTTATGCAGTGGCATGCCCAACATAAGAGCACTGATGGAAAACAACGACATGTTCCAGATTCTAAGACATGGATGGAATTTGATACTAAATGGCCTGATTTTTCTCAAGATCCTCATAATATAAGATTGGGTTTGGCTCTAGATGGGGTGAACCCATTCTCAGATCATAGTACTAAATGGTCAACTTGGCCGGTGTTTCAAATAAATTATAACTTACCTCCATGGTTAGCAACTAAACCATTTTTCTTAATGTTATCATTGATTATACCAGGAAAGAAAAGTGTGACTTCAGATACAATAGATACTTATCTGGAGCCATTATATGATGAGCTAATAGAATTGTGGAAAGGAATTGAAGCAATTCAAACTTTAAGGGATGGTCATCTAATAAAATTCACTTTAAGAGCTTCCTTATTGTTTACGATTCATGATCTTCCGACATATGGCCCATTGTCTGGTCTCTCTATTCACGGATACCATGGATGTCCGGCTTGCAACTTTAAGGATTTTTTGAGGCACTCAAGAAGTTTGCGTAAGTGTATTTATTGTGGACATCATGCTTACCTTAAATTGGACCATCCATATCGTCGACAAAAAACATGTTTCAATGGTCAAGAAGAGAATCGTGAAGTGCCATTGCTGAAAATAGGTGATTACATTATTGAGAATGGACAAAATAGAATGTCATTTATTGAAAATGATGGGATTGTTGGCAGTAGATATGATCCATGTAATGAAAGCAATATAAAATGGTTGTGCATATTGTATAAGTTGCCATAATTTAAGGATATATTAATTAGGCACACTGTTGACTTTATGCATACTGAGAAAAATATAGCTTATGCTATTATAGAAACTCTTTTTGGTGCTTTTGATACTATTTCATCTCGTGAAGACTTTCAAGAAATAAAGATTCGTCAAAATCTTTGGGTTGAAAAATATGATAATGAAAAATATAGAAAACCTAGTGCTCCTTATGTTTGGACAAGAGAACACCATGCACAATTCTTACAGTTGATGTCACGGACTCGATTTCCCGCTGGATATGTGAGTAGCAACATCAGAAGCCAAAATGACATTAATAGCTTAAGAGGCCTCAAGGCCCATGACTATCATGTCATAATCGAGAATATTTTACCTATTGTTGTAAATATGTCAAGTTTGGCAAAGGGGCCAAGAATGGAAATTATAAGGTTGGACCTAATATTAAAGAGAATGAGTTTACATGTATTAGATCCTTTGAACTTTGATAGTTTGAGAGAGGAGGTTGTTGAAGTCCTTTTTCTATTAGAATGAGAGTTTCCAACAACAATATTTAATATTTCTATCCATCTTTTGATACATTTAGAATATGAACTTGAGCATTGTGGCCCAGTAAGAATGAGATGGATGTATCCTATAGAACGATATATGAAGGTTTTGAAAAAAATTGTCTGTACTAGGGAAAAACCAGAAGGCAGCATGTCTAAGAGATATTCAATGCAAGAGGCCATAGGGTTTTTCATAGAATATACGAAGGATTTTAAAAATGCCAATTGACGTGTATGTGATGATGACAAAGATGAGAGAGTTGCAGGGGAAGTATTAGAAGGCAATGGATGTCGCTTCAAGCTCTCATATCAAGAGCGAATTGCAATACATACCTTTATTCTTCAAAACACATCTTCTTTCGACAAGTGGTGCAAGTAAATTTATTTACTCAATTGTATTTACACATTTATATTATTAATATTACTATTTGTACATCATTATTTTATGTAAAAAATATGAAGAAGAGAATCAAACTTGGCTGCAAAATCGATCTCAAAAGCGCAGGCGTCATGATTTGATTAGAGGTGATTCTTTTCCTAAATTTGAAGAATGGATTGGTAATGCAATTAATGATGCAAAAGAAGAAGGTCAAGATATAACAATAGAGGAAAGTGAGCTTTCACAAGCTCCATATATATGGGCAATGCATTTTAGTGGAATGTGGGCCTATGGTAGTCATTTAAGAGTTGAAGAAAAGGAAAAAGGAAAGACAAATTGTGATTGTGTTGTTAGTGTTGAATTCTTCATGAATTTGAGAAGAAATTTTATGTTGGATTCATACAAGAAATTATTCAAGTGTATTTTGGTGAAAACAGTCCTATATTATTAAAATGTAAGTGGATCTGACCATCTGCAGTACAAGTTGATGAGTATGGATTTATACATGCAAATACATGACAATTTTTATCAGAGACAAATGAACCATTTGTTCTCCTCTTCAAATTAATCAATCATTTCTAATTGATGATGTAAGAAGCCCAAGTTGGTCATATGTCATTCAAACAAAGTCTCGTTTGAAATGAAAATTCATGGAAGTTGTCGATGTAATGTTTGATGGATAATATTTTAATTTACAAGAAACATTTGAAGAAGTGGATGAAGACAATGAGAGATTGTTTGAAGAAGATATTTTGATTACCAATGAAGAAATTGAGAGAGAGAATGTATTGTATGTCAAAAATGAGGATGAGGAAGAAAATCAAGCAGATGCAGACACGAGTGATAATGATTCTGATCTTGCTAGAAATGCATATGATTATTGATGAGCCCCATTTTGTGACCTTTTATTTAAGAATTTTATGTTGTTTTAAGACTATTTTACGTTTTAAGGATACGAGCCTTCAAACTAATACATGTTTCAAAGCTTTAATATTGAATAAATTTGGTATATGAGTGTAATATTAATGTGTTTTCATATATAAATTAGGATGCAATATCAATATGTTTTCATATAATATATACATTTTGGATATATATGTGCCATAATTTCTTGAGGTTGACTTACAATAGCTTGTACAATTTAAGATTTTTTGAGCAAACTTAGCCTAGATATACATTTCTTCAACTGTGGAAATTTGTGTACCATATATGTAGGTTATATGAGTTTTGCATGTAAAATTTGTAATGTTTGTTGCAGAATTTTCTCGTTTAGCAGATCTAAATATTGCTTGGGTGTAATAATTGAAGATATTGTACATTTCTTTTTAATGTGAACCAATACATATTTGAGCTTCATATAATATGCAATGATGTCTTCTGCTCATGTGAGTTGAAGGGTATACTTTTTTTTTAATGTATTACCTTTCTTCTATTCTCATCATCTTTAATCTTTCTTGCACTAATATTGAGCATATTTTGTCTAAAGTCCAAAATTCCATGCCTTCATACACACATTCAGTTTGACTTCTTCAATCACAAGTAAAACTGAATGTTAAATTTTGTTTAATTTTTTTCTTCTGCTTTACGTTTTGTTACATATTATGGCAGATTTGTTTTCCATTCTTGTTCTCCATTAGCCTCGTCTTTTTTCACATGATTATTTGTAATATATGATTAGATTATCTAAGTTACTCTAGGATTTAATCTTTTGTGGACATGAAGACATTGGATTTTGTGGCATGAATTATTTGTGACCTATTTTCCTATGAAAGAATTCTTCAATGGTAGATTTAAGTATATCAATTGGAGGATGGATGGAGCATGTGTTAACAATATATCAATCTGGCATCATTCCTATCAATTATTGAAGGTTTGGCAGTGGAGTTTATATAGTTGGTTATTTAATAGTAGAGATGCTCCTCCACAAATTCTGAGGTATTTGTATCTAAATCTGCATATTTTAATCATCTTTATCTTAGGAAAATAAGAGAAAATCAATGTAATGCATTTCTGAAATTTCTGGGCAGAATCAAAGGGATTTTCCATATTTTTTGTATGTAGAGTGATACGTAGAAATTTATTTCTATCAGCATAAAATTTAGATCAGTAATTTGATTATAAATCTGAGTTTTCTCTAGAATTTATTGTATGCAAATAAAGTTTCAGATTTTTTTGTGCTCTAGTTTTGGAAATGTTGTCATTTTTCTGTTATCCCTATTTGGGGATATTACAAGCTATCAATAGAGATGTTGATAGAAAGGAACAAGCTAGTCTTAGAGTACCAACAACAATGACACTAGATGGAATAATGAATGTTTATGGTAATTATCTTTGTATCAAGTTACTAATTTATACATTATTGTTGTTTTGGACATCAAGAAATGAAGAGAAAGAATTTAAGGTGCAAATTAGATGATACTGATCATAATGCCAAAATTCCAGTTACAGATTATGAACATGTTTGTGAAGAACATGTGGCCAAGAATAATGAATGTTTATAGCGTCTTGGTTTGACAAATAGGCAAGTTGTAAATATACTAAGTAGTATATTATTTTTAATACTATTTAATGAAATTTTATAGGCAAAATCTCTATGTATATAAGACATGATATGATTTTTTTTTTTGGTTTTATAGGAAAGAAGAAGAGTGCAGAGAAAATGAAGAGAAAACAAAAGTAGCAAATAAAGATACAGTGTTACCCATTTGTAAAAGCCAACGCTTTTGTGATCAAACAAATGTACTTGGTGAAAAAGGTAGTTGTGATGATGCACAACCCAATATAGCACATGGTGATATGCAGCCTAATGAAAGTCACAAAGAGAGACCGCTTGCATCTGATGTGCCTCAGAGTGCACATGCTGGTAGTGATTCAACAAAAGATGTGCCTACTTTTGTTAAAAGAAAGAAATTGAGTCAAGATTTATACAGATCTACAAAGAGACATGCAAAAGAAAGGATATTAGAAGGGAGGAAGCTATTCTTTGTTGAGGTATCAAGAGAAGGTGAACCCATTGGGAAAAATACTGCAAGGTGGGCCTCTGAGTTGGGCATAATATGTAGAGCCCATTTGGATATTTGCAAATCAAATTTTGTAGAGAAAGACCCACAACATGTGGAATATGTTATACAAAAAATGGAAAATGTCTTTGACACTAGTGGTGGACAAATCTCTAGAAAGTGTTACAAGAACAAGATGAGACTTCTAATGAACAATACAATTGCAGTAAAACAATCATGGAGAGAAAAGAGAGTTTATACACCACTCTATCTCCCAAACAGTGGGAGGCATTGAAAGAAAGTATGCATTCTGAAGAATATTTGACAAAGAGAAACAAAGGCAAGAGAGCAAGAGATAATGTGGGGGCTGAATATACATTTGGCTGAGGCGGGTTGCAGGCCAAACTAAACAAATTGGGAGTAAGTGTATGGATTTTTGGTTCAATTTATATTGTGTTATTTATTTCAATTTTTTATTGAACCGACTGTGTTAAAATTGACATTGTATTTTAGGTGGAAAACAATTATAGAGAAGTAGGTGTAGAAGATATTATCAACTATATGGCGGGACTAGATCCTACTAATAAGAGTAGTATGAAGTGTAAATCTAGTTCGTCAACAGAGATTTCACAACCATCTGTGGAACGCCCCATAAGAGCCTCTCCAAATCATGTCAACTCAAATGAAGGGTACCAACATATAATGAGTTATTTATATACTCTCACTGAGAAAGTTTCACAATTGACTTCCTTGGTTCAGCCTATAGTTTTTGCATGGAATGACCATAATTCCATGGATTCATATCAGGTTAGAGACACTACTAGTGAGTTAATTCTAGTTTGTACTAATGTATCTTTGCATTGTTGAAAGCATCATTTTGATCATCATCTTTCTAAACTTGTATATATAGAACACTATCCTTAAGCATTAATTCTCATACACCTAGCATTGTTGTTATTGTATTTTCACACCATTGTTTTATGCTATTTCCTCTCTACCAAAATTTAATCAATTTTAACTACAAACATAACAATTTTATCAAAGCAACACAAAAACAAAAACACCTTGATACCAACAAAGCTGCCAATATTGACAGTGATCATGATAAACCAGTGGATAAGAATATGCAACCCAATCATAGTTGTGCTGAAGTTGACGTAATATAATACTTGCGTTGTGGAAAGAAATTATAGCTTTTGTATTCTATACTTGAATTATATTAACTTTTCATGATGATTAAACTACATGCAGAGAAATCATATGAGAGAAAATCGAAAAGGAAACGACAATGTTGGTAGTGATTATGTTGATTTCGAAGAGGATGTGCATGATATTTATAGTACTAGCAGTACTAAACTTGCAGAGGTGAGTGCTATAAAACTTTACTTTTCTTTAATTAGGATATGATTGTTAGTTGTTAATTTAAACTGTTTAAATACTTTTAGCAATATTGTTTAATTTAATCTATTTAAATACTTTGAGTAATATTGTTTAATAAGCAGGTCATGTGTGCACCTATGAGTAGGATAAGGAGTTCAACCAGTAAGTGTCTTGAACATGTAACAAAGGGAAGTGCAACATGAATGGACATTAATTTTGATCTTTTTAATTTAGAAATTTATGATTGCATTATATTTGTTGTCTTTCATTACCTATGTAATCTAATGTGTTATTTTTTTCTTTTTGCAGAAATCTATTAATCATAAACTCAAAGAATGGGATAATGTTAATGTGTTAGATCCATATGATGGTGATGTTGTCGGTATTGGGTAGATTCACTCCTTGTCAATTGTACATGGAGTCAACTTGAAAGGAAGTGGAGATGAAAATGTAAACATTTTAAAAGTGACAAGTAGCGTACCCTTACCTTATGAAGACAAAACAGATGGGGCTATTCATCTGAAAGAGAAAGAGGGAACTTTCACACGGTGGCCACTAAAGTATTTGGCAAAAATGACAGTTGATCAACAAGTTTATTATGTGTTATTTGTTAGAAATTTTGGGTCACTGCTTTATAATATTACAGTATTTTGAATGTGTTGTTTAGAGATTTTAATCATCAAGGTGTATTTGAAAGAGTTACAAAATCTTAGACAACTTTGACATTTTTTATTATATTTAGGTATATACTCTTTAGACACCTTTGACATTATAATTTGATATATATTTGCATTAATTTTTTTTATTGGAGATTACCTTTATTTATCATCATGATGTTGAATCAATCTTTTAATTCTAGTATGTTGTAGCTTGTTCATGTGTAATACTCTTATTTGCTTTTATGATTTAGTTAAAGTCTAATATTATGTTTTTTTTGCATTTCAAAATTTATTAAATTATTCATTTGATAACTACATTTACTACCAAATAACAAAAATGACCAAATAAATGACCAAATAAACTACCAAATGACCAAATAAACTACCAAATAAATGACCAAATAAACTACCAAATGACCAAATAACCAAATAAATGACCAAATAAACTACCAAATGACCAAATAACCAAATAAATGACCAAATAAACTACCAAATGACCAAACAAACTATCAAATGACCAAATAAACTACCAAATGACTAAATAAACGACCAAATAAAGGACTAAATATATGACCAAATCAATAATCAAATAAATGACAAAAATAGTTTAGTCATAAATTTGGTCATGAGATAAACGATCAGCAATAAACTACCACTGGTCACGTGACCAAATTTGGTCATTTATCTACAAATTTTGGTAGTTTATTTGGTCACATGTTGTTGTTTTTGTACTAGTGGAGAAGGAAGACTTATCAGCATAAGGAGTTTAGCTATTGGCAGCCGACAGCTATCAGTTAAAAGGGAAAATCACAATGCAGCCGACAAGGAGGAAGAATAGGAAACTGTATAATAAGATGATAAAGTTATGATCATTGGATCTAGGTTTAGGTTTGATGATTAACGATTATCTACTTAAGAAAGAGACAAGATGAAGATTGGTATCGTGACGAAGGAGAAGACAGAATAATGGTGGAACAAAGGAACTAATCAAAGAAGGATTGTTGCGATCACAGAAGATGATACCGAGGATTGTAATGGTATGTTATTGTGTTAAAGAACTTTTATGGATCCGATATAGCAGGCATAGTGCAAACTAAAGATCATTTTATAGGTTATTACTCTCTAATAATTGTGACAGTAAAATCCCTTATCGAGTGACCCTAATAGGTTTAATGTAAATCCTTTAATAGGGTGACATTCTCGAAAGAGTGTTTAAAATCCGCTAACCTAGTTACTCCTAATAGGGTATAAGACTTTAACAGGTCTATAGGTAAATCCCATAACTGGGTAGCATTTTAAAGTGTTTTTGTAACCGTTAACCGAGAAAGCTCTTAACCAGACGTATTTCAGAAGAGTACAACTATGTGTGGGCACTGATCCCACACCGTGGTTTTTTCCCTAATTGGGTTTCCACAGGATAAATACTGGTGTTAATGTTGTATCAATGTTTATCTTATGTTGCATGGATGTTTAATTTTATGATAACCGATAACACTCTTATTGGTTAATTAAGTTGTAATTGGTAAATATATTAAGTGAAGATTTGGGATTGAGTTTTCAGGTTAAGTTGGTATTACTGATTCACCCTCACCCCCCCCCCCCCCCCCCCCTCTTAGTAACCTTTCCTATACCTACAAATTCCTTTTCTTTCAGTTTGAATTGCATTTACCTTAAAATAGTAGGGCTAGAAAGATCAATTATGAATGTTTGGTTTTGAGTTGTCCTTTATTTCAAATTCTTGGTAGAGAAACCCACTACCCAATTAGCCAACTAGTTCCCCAAAATATTAACTAATTTTCATCCCAAATAAGAACACAAGAGGAATTACCTTGCAAATTGACAGAATTCCAAATTATGAAAGCATATTGAGTATTGAGTTTAACTACTGAAATGTTGTATGTTAAGGTTCTCTGATGTTTAAATTACATGCTTTATAAATGTTTTAGTATGAATGTAATGTATATATGCAATTTTCCCTATATATTTTAATTTTTTCCTATATTTATATAGCCACTCCCTTTGTCGTCCCCAAACTTGGCAAAAATAAATTTCTATCCTGGAAACTCCTTTCCATGTACCTTGTCATTCTCGTCCCAAAAAATTTGGGGTAACATTGGTTTGAAGTCTACCGAGAAGCCATTGAGGAAGATACCCTGGGCAATTGGATCAATAAGGGTATTATAAAACTGCTACCTAAAGATGGTGTTAAGACCAACATAAAAATATTGGAGGCCAATTAGGTTGCTTTAATGTCCCCTAGAAATCTTTTCTAAATTGCTTGTCCAAAGGTTGATTGGCAATGCTCCATTCATAGTTAACAAAACTTAGACATGATTTATTAAAGGAAGATACATATTTGAAAAATTGTTAACTAGTTGAGGATGATGTCATTGGGCTAAGAGAAGCTCTCAGAATTTTGGTATCTTGCTACTTGATTTTGAAAAAGCTTATGACCATGTTGAATGGTCATTTGTGTTGATAGTATTAGAAGCAATTAGATTTCCAGAGTCCTACTACAAAATGGTTAAAGTATTATTTAGGGATGGTAATGCTCAAGTTGGTATCAATGGGGATTTGACTAGCTCATTCCCTCTTGACAGATTCATTTGGCAAGGTTACCCCTTGGCTCATGCATTATTTGTCATTGTCTTTGGAGCTCTCTACTATGAATTGAGAATACAATTACTTGGTGCTAAATTTCATGATATTTTTCTCCTTAATGATCTTTTTCTCAATATTTAGTTTTCCAATGATACAACTTTATTCCCTACCCTTCATAAAGATAGTATGTTGAATCTTATTATAAGACTTGAGATTCTTCTATTGTGCTTTTGGCTCTAGTATTTTTGAGAGCGATTATGTTCTACTAAGTTGGTCTTACAAACCCGCTAATGGGTTGGGGTCTTTTGGTTGGCAGTGGTGAATCTTATTATAAGACTTGAGATTCTTCTATTGTGCTTTTGGCTCTAGCATTTTTGAGAGCGATTATGTTCTACTAAGTTGGTCTTACAAACCCGCTAATGGGTTGGGGTCTTTTGGTTGGCAGTGGGGTGGCCCTGACAAGATTGTGAGGTATTTGAGCATCCTTTTTTTGTCCTTCTCTCCCCAATATGTGGAACTGGATGTATGCAAATATTTAGAGAAAACTAAACAATTAGGACATAAACTATCATTCTCTTATTGGTAGCTCATAGATTTGTCAAAATATTCACTCTTCATACACCATTTATAATCTTTCTATCAAGTTAATAAAGTGAAAACATTATCAAGTTGTTCCTCTAGTTTGATGGCAGAGGTGATAGCAAAAAACATGCATAAGATGGGTCTAAAAGACCCCAGATTTTAGGGTATTGCACTTACTTCAAAATGGATTGTGAAAGCACTAGAAGGCAACGAGCCTTGGAAAATCTTAGTGAGAAAGAATATACAAAAAGCAGTCCCAAAAATGCTAAGCAATATTGGAATGATATGCATATACTAGATATTCTCTTTGGAAATTTTAATGTTTTCCCTTCAGGGTCTAATGTATTTTGTAGTATTTGGATAGCCTAGAAGTTTTTCAAAGGTAAAGTACAGTATACAAAGGCCATTAATTTAGATCATAATGAACTATATGGGTTTAGATCGATATGGTGGAACATTAAACACAAAGATAAACTATTGGACCTACTTAGGGTTGCTCTATAAAAAATTGAAATCTTAAAGGTATTTCTAATTTGAATGATTTATTTGTAAACAATATACTTAAAGATTGCACCACATTAAAATCATAGTTTAACTTGACAGCCAACAACAAAAGAACATATTCAATCATTATAAATCTATTGCAAAGACTAAAGCAGCCATTCAAAATTGTTAATGATATCAGTTTCTATCTAAACTTCAAGTGGTTTTATGGTTCCCCATTTTTTGAAATCTAAGACGTAGTCTATATAAAATCTTATCCTAGAACTTTTGTGTCTACAAACATGCTAAAAAATGTGCCAACTGAACCTAGATTACAAAGACTGGTCTAAATTGTTTGCTAATTGCAAGTCCAGCAAGATTGAGCCTAAAAAGTGTTGTTTCAAATGGCAATTAATTCTTCAAAAACTTATGATGAGTACTAACTCTATCTCTTGCTTGCTTTGTGGTTGTAAAGAGGATAATTTTCACATATTTTTTTTATGTAAACATGCCTTTTTCGGGTCCTTATTCATGGTTTGGAATGTTAAATATTTTCCTAGTTTGAAGTCCTTGTAGGGTATGCTAAAGATCTAAACAAGAATTCTAATTCGTTCTAGTTGTCCTTGGATACTGAGATTTTATGGTTTTGTGGAAAAAGGGAATGATCAAGCATACCAAGGGAAGGGGAGAATCCTTATTGGGTTTAATTGTGGACTCACATTCTTATTGATGTCGAACATGTCACTCTTACTTTGAAGATGCCAGTTTATAGATTCATTAAAATCAATGAAAAGGCTCTTTTCTTCTTTACAAAGATGATATCTAGGAAGTGGATTACTTGCCCCAGGACTTGAGGAAGGTGGATAAGAAAATCCAAGAAGAGTACATAGATTTTTGGAATACTTGTTGCAAGGAGCACCAATATCAATTGAGATGTCGTTGTTAGAGGCTTGATTTTTTATTGTTCTAATTGGGAAAGGATTTCCCCACATGTTGGTGCCATCCTTAGTTTTGACGCAATCCAGCTCAACAAGTCACAACCAAGACAAAAACATAATGGGAAAGGGAAAGAAATGATGAATGAGGAAAGACACAATGAAGAAGATGATAAGTAAAATCATAAATAAGATATTGACCATGATTAAAAAATTTATGAGATCCATTTTCATGAACACTTATATGTATTTTTGCGCTCGTGTACTAATCAATAAAACTTGATATGCAATCCTTTTTTGTTTTATTTGGAGTGTTTCCTTGTGGGGCTTAGATGATGTGACTACTTAGGTCACAATTATGTGACCATACTTCTTTTATGGCTATTTTTATTTTAAAAGAAACCAATAAAACCACTAACTTTCATTAATTATAGTGTAACACAGGGATGCATCCCCAACCCTTCAACCCCCCTGCACTCGGGTCGGGGACATCCTCGGGACAGGGACTTGGTGTTCCCAAGTCCCTCTTCCGGAACATCACTAGGACGCAAGGATTTGCAGACGTTCGAGGGATGTCCAAGTGTCGCTTGACCATCTTGGGGACGTTTACACGTCCCTCGTCGCTAGACAACATCAAAAGGGATTTTAATTATTTTTTTAAGTTTTAACTTTTGTAATAGGGTTCTATTTGAACCATAAAATGAGGTAGGTCCCATTTGGCCTCCCTTCACTACATTTTGACATGATTTTGTACTTGTTTTGATACCATGCTTCTCATTGTAATAATCTTTATGATATTTTTGATAGAATATAAATTAGAATGTTCTATTTGCTGATAATTTAAATTTCTAATAGTAATTGGTAGTTTGATATTTTGTATTTGGTATGTTGAATGTTCAATAGTTCATGTTACAATTTTGCTATGTTCAAGTATTTGGTATTATTAGTTCTTATATTGTTATACATCATTTCATAACCAACATTTCAAGTACTATATGTATACTATATATATAACCCCACCAATTGTGTATGTTAACCATGGAGCTTGTGTAATAGTTTATAAGGGTGGCATTAGGGTCCCCATTCCATTGGTCTAGTGGTGTCGATCACCATTAGGATAACCCCTTAGAATCATGGTGGAGTATCATGGAGTTTTTATGAAGATATCATAGATTTACTGGAATCTCTTATATTTTATCATTGAAAAATTTATAATTTATTTGTAAGTTGTAATATATGGTTATTGATGGACCTTTGTTAAACCATAGAAAAGTGGGAATTATATATGCACCTCATATTTGAGTCAGAGTCAAGGTGAGGTATCATACAATTTTCATGAAGATATCATAGCTCTTAGTGGATTCTTATTATATTATTTTATCATTGAAAAAATTATAATCTAGTTGTAAGTTGTAATATTTAATATTTGGAATTTTGTAAAATCATAAAAAAGAAAAGTGGGAATTATATATGCACCTCATATTTGAGTCACAATATAATCTATCCACATTAGAGAATTGTTATTTAAGTTGAAATTGAATGTCAATTTGGAATGACATATTATGTTTGTGAATAATCCTAAAAATTGATCTTGTGATGAGAATGATGGATTAGACATGTTATTCTTTATGTTAGATGTGTATGTATATGTGAAATTTAATTCTATTATGCTATTGTTAGTATTTCCCAAGTTTAGAAATTGTATGTGATTACATGTTCCATTGTCACACCTTAAGAAGATAAATGCTTGCATATGAACAATAGGATCTTTGTATGAAAATTAGTATTGTCATCTTCTAATTTGTGTATGGCATTGTTCAGCTTGACATAATTATTAAAAAAAAAAACATTGACCATTCCATTAAAACTCATAGATGATTGAGTTTTACCCAATGTAGTGTAGATTTCTTTAAGCCTTCATAACCTAATCCTTCACCTGTCTTGGTAATGCCACTCTTTCTTGTCTAGTCAATTTTTATTCTTGTCTCTTTTGTTAGTTGACACATTTTGTCTTGTGTTCGTGTACATTATTATGCTTGGCTAGTCTCTAATGATAATTGTGTAAGTCTAGTGTTGATGTTATCCTATGTAGGTGTTCATTGATATTGTTTCCTCGCGTAGTTGGGTCATAATATTTGTTAGCATTCTCAACACTAGTCATGCAAGCATGACATTGCGACATTTGTATAAAATGAGCATGAAAAAAATTCTTCACTTGTACTTTCTTTTCTAATGCCTTGATGTAGAATTTTGCACAATACAAAACTAATATACTTACACTTCCTAGAGTCTTGAAATGGGTTATTCTTCATTTGCATTCCAATTTTAGTTTTCTTCATTAGCTATATTGTGTAGGAAACTAACACTAGTGCACTTTCACATGATCTTCTGAGTCATTCACATGGATCCTTCATCATCAATGGATAAATTACCTACAAAGAAGGTATAAAGAGAAAATATTTTCAATAATGATAATTACACTTCCACATTAGGGAAATCACATTTGATCCATGACATATATACTTATGCTTTTATAATTTGCAAGGTTTTCAAACTTTTCAATCAACCAACATAACATAACAAGCAATAATAAAAAA
The DNA here is from genome assembly GCA_018584345.1 of Thuja plicata. NCBI lineage: Eukaryota > Viridiplantae > Streptophyta > Pinopsida > Cupressales > Cupressaceae > Thuja > Thuja plicata. The sequence goes on from MU227364.1 coordinate 347,649, forward strand.
AGACAAACACAAATTAGCTTCAAACAACATACACAACAATAAGAATTAGCAATACATGAAATCAATGATCTAATACTATATATATATAACACAAATAAGATTCATTCATCAAGTAAAAAATAAAGTCATGTCTCATCATTGTATACAAATCATAGTGTCTCTCAATGCACTAATGTCCATAATTTACACCAACCGACTCTTGTACCAATTCCCACAAAATTGATCAGAAAGGTCATTTGTCGTGTAGGTCAACACGAAAAAGTCATTCATCAAGTGTCCACATGGCTCAATAAATAAGTGGACCATGGTAGGATACCTCATTTCTTTGTTCAATTCTTATTGGAAAATTTATTTATCCTCTCTAACTTCTTGATCCAATTTCTAAAACCTATTAAATAAATTCATTTATGACCTTCCAATGATTTTAACATTTGTTTCTAGTTCTTCTACTTCTTTTGCAAATGCTTGCCCACCCTTCTTAATTGTTTTCTCTAATCTAGCTAATAAAGGGGGTTCAGGGCCACACGTGTTATCTGTTCTCTTGAACTTTTTGAAATCTATTCCTACTCTTTGAGAAGCTTTTTCTAACTTGGGGACAATACTGGAAGAAAAAGATGGGGTTCGTGTATAAACAACAGCACCTGCATAGCCTTCCCAAGCATCATTTTTACCTTGATAATAAATAAAAATATAATCATTTAGTTTATTTTCTATATTAGATGAAATTATGTACCTGCAAAAAAATTATACAAATATAAGTAACAATTCAAAACGTTAAGAATATCATAAAAATGTGAAGTTTTAGTAGATATATTGTAGATTAAATTAAAATATCTTCAACTTGAAATGAGGGAGATAGTTATGGCTATATTTTTTTATTTTATTGTTATTTCTCTTCATAATAAAAATTGTGTGCATAATTTTTCCATTAACATGTTATTTTCATATCATATTTAGCCATAAAAGAACATTTTGTACCTATACAAGTTTAAACAACAATTTATAATATAAGAAGTCTAAAAGAAAGACAATAAGTAGTTGATTATGTATTTAGAAGATCACGTTACAATCTCTACTACTAAAATTGACGTAGGCAATATTTACTAGCAATATTGTGATAAATATTAGGCACGTCATTGTCAAATTTATTTTACATGATGTTGATGCAATTTTTTATCTGTATAAACAAAAAATAATGAGTTTTAGTGCATTTTATTTTGATTATTTATTTTGCATAAAATATAGACAATTGACTTAGAGATAAGATCTAAAGTAAACATGGTGACCCTTCAGTGAAATGGTGGGGTTTCTTGCTTGTAGTGCCTACAACCGAGGTTCAAACTTCACGGGGTTACTCTTTATCATGTCAACTATTGAGTGAAAGACCTGCAAGATGCTATTTCAAGTTTGAAAACATGTGGTGGCGCAATCCCACCCTTCCTAACAATATTTTAAAAATGTAGCCAGAAAGTGGAATATATAAGGGAACAATCAACTCTTATTTCACAAAAAAGTTAAATTACATTAAAAAAAAAATTAAAGAATTGGGAAAAGAATAACTTCATGAACATATTTGTGAAGAAAGAAAAGATGGAAAATGAAATGGAGGTTCTCAATGAAAAAGTTATCAAATTTGGTATATGAGTCTAATTATGCCACAGAAAAAGCATGACAATTTTAGCTCCTCACTAGAGAAGAAATATACTAGAGGGATAAAGTGAGAGAGATTTGGCTAATTGTAGGGGATGCATAAACCAAGTATTTTCATGTGTTAGTCAAGGTTCATCGAGATAGAAATCAGGTCGGGGGAGTGATGTTGCTAATCGGTTCAACAACCAACGACTGATATTCCATTGAAGAAGTTGTCTGATATTTTCAATCTCTTTGGCATTTTGAAGTAGGCAAAGTGGAATATAGAATGGTTTGATTTTTTGAGTATGGGTAGGTTGTTAAGCAAGGGTAGGGTCTAAAATTTGTATTCCTTTGTTTTCTTTCTTTGTTTGGAAAGATCAATCTTAAAACTGTATTTGGTTTGGTTTGGTTTTGGGTTTGAGTTGGCCTTTGGGCCCTAGAACCCTTTGAGAGAGAGACCCTCCTTTTACAGGGGCACAATCGATAGGGGGAGGAACCAGCTACTGATTCCCTAGTAGCTAAGTAGTCCCAAAATCAATGTAACTAGTCCCTTTCTTTTCTTTCCATCAAGATCAAGTAAAATATGTATCCATCTCCTTCCTTAATAAGAAAATAATAGGAGTGGCCATTGCCACAAGATGATGTTTAGCATTCCTCAAGGCCTGATATCACCCCTTTCAAAGGGGGAGGGGGGTATTGAGTAGGCCAAGGAATTTATTTCTGCTAGTTGTTCTTTGGGCCCCAATGCCTCTTTAGGGGTGCAGGAGATGGTTGTTCATCCCCTAGTAGCCAACTACCTCCCTAATTGTGTGAGATTAGTTGCAAGGTTGTTTGGCAACAATACAGGTAGGTCAAATCGCAAATCTATTTGTATTGATTAGGTCGAGGAATTTATTTATGCTAGTTGTTCTTTGGGCCCCAATGCCCCTTTAGGGGTGCAGGAGATGGTTGTTCATTCCCTAGTAGCCAACTAGCTCCCTAGTTGTGTGTGATTAGTTGCAATGTTGTTTGGCAATGATACGGGTAGGTCAAATCGCAAATCTATTTCGCACAGAAATAAATTTCATTTCTTTGGTAGCGATAGGTTCAATTTTCATGTCAGGGGAAGCTCAAATGTCGGATAGGGGAAGGCCCCATTTTCTAAAATCCATTTCACTTGGCAGTAGATTTCTTTTCCAAAGGAAAAGATAGGTTCAATTTTCATGTCGGGGGGCAACTCAAATGTCGGGTAGGGGTAGGCCCCATTTTCATGGGTAGGGGTAGATCAAATCCATCCTTCTCTCCTTGTTAGATATAGTTTCCCCTAGCATCTCCTCAACTATAGTTCCCATCCTCCCATAGCCTCTTCCTCCCACCCACAACTTAATTGGAGACCCTACTATTATATTATTCTAGAAGGCTAATTAATGACAGGGGGGCCTACTATTCTATGACTAGTTCTAATCTATTATTAGTATTTGGATCAGGGATATTATTTGGGTGGGCATTTCAATCAAAAATATCCTACATAATAGACCCCCCATTTGTTGCAGGCCCAAAAGTTGTGGGGAACGGTAGGAGCAACTTATCATCAACATCACCCACAACTGACCATTGCATGTCAGTCATCAAAACTATATCATGTTTTGTTTAAAATCAAATCCTTCTTTAAATCATTTAGGTTTATTTCCAACTTTAACCAGACATAATTAACTATTAGAGAGAAGGAAGACTTATCGGTGTAAGGAGGTTAGCTATTGGCTGCCGACATCTACCAGTTAAAAGGGAAAATCACAATGCAACCGACAAGGAGGAAGAACAAGAAACAATATAACAAGATGATGAAGTTATGATCGTTGGATCTAGGTTAAGGTTTGATGATTAACAATTATCTACTTAAGGAAGAGACAAGATGAAGATTCGTATCGCGACAAAGGAGAAGACAAAACAACGGTGGACCAAAAGAACTAATTAGAGAAGGATTGTTGTGATCAAAGAAGAGGATACAAAGGATTGTAATGGTATGTTATTGTGTTAAGGAACTTTATTGGATTTGATATAGCATAGATAGTGCAAACTACAGATCATTTTACAGGTTGTTACTCTCTAATAATTGTGACAGTAAAATCCCTTATCGAGTGACCCTAACAGGTCTATTGTAAATCCTTAAACAGGGTGACATTCTTGAAAGAGTGTTTAAAATAATCTATCCAGGTTACTCCTAACATGGTATAAGACTTTACCAGGTCTCTAGGTAAATCCCATAACTAGGTAGCATTTAACATTGCTTTTGTAACCCTTATCCGAGAAAGCTCTTAACCGAGCGTATTTCAGAAGAGTACAACTATTTTGATAAGAGTAAGATCACAATTGATTCACTTATTGGTAGGATTACAACATATGAATTAAGTAATTTTGACAATAGCCAACCTACTAGTGAAGTTTCATTTCAAGCTACAGCTAATATTGGGTCATCTAGAAAAGGAAAAAGTGTTGTTTATGACTGACGAATATGAAGGATTAGCAGCTGAGGAGAAAGACTTGGAAGACCTTGACACTTTGATTGCTAGGAGATTTCCTAAAGGTAAAGGAAGATACAAAGGGAAAATTCCTACTGCATGCTGGAATTGTAGACAAATCGGTCACTTTGCACACATATATCCTAACAAACCGAAAAAGGAACATGGTGGAGAAAAGAAAGACAAATACAAGAAGTACAAAGATTTCACTCAGAAGAGAAAAAAGCTATGTTACATTGTTGAAGAAGAAAATGAATACAATACTGGTGGAGATGATAATAATAAAGAAATAGTGTTTGTTTCTATAAAAGAAGATCCCTCTACCGACAATGCTGAAATCGGTGAATCTTTGATCTCAAGTGTGAACTGTAACAACAATTGGATCATTGACAACGTCTGTACACACCATATGACTGGAGATAAGGATAGATTCATAACCATGAAACAATGTGACGGAGGAATAGTTACATTTGGAAATGACTCTCCTTGCATGATTAAAGGTAAAGGTACTAGTGCTTTAACTGATGATATCACTTGTGATGATGTTCACTGGGCTAATGGATTGAAATATAGTTTGTTAAGCATGTCTCAGTTGAATAACAAAGGATTCAAATTTGAGTTTAGTAAAGGAAAATGCTTAATATTTGAGAACACTAAAAAACTTATTGGTACCGATGGACAGACAAAAGGTAATCTTTTCAAATTGAATACTACAATTGGTCATTGTTTGATTGCTAAAGTAGAAGAAAGCTGGTTATAGCATAAGAGATTGTGTCGTGTGAATTTTGATAATTTGGTAAAGGTTAGCGAGAAGAAAAGTGTTAGAGGTATACCAATATTGAATAAGCCAGAGAGTGTAGTATGTAAATGAATGTCAGGTAGGTAAGATGACTAGTTCAAGTTTGTCAAGCAAAGTCTACTCTACATAACATATCTTAGACTTAGTGCACACAGAGTTGTGTGAACCCATAAGTACAAAAAGCTATCATGGAGACAAATAATTTATATTGTTTGTCGACGACTACTCGAGGATGATTTCAGTGATGTTTTTACAAGTTAAATCAGATGCTTTTCATATGTTTAAAACGTATAAAGCTAGAGTTGAAAAAGAATTTGGAAAAACTTTGAAATGTCTTAAGATCAAATAGAGGTGGTGAATTTGCTTCTAATGAATTCAATGAGTGTTGTGAAGCACATGGAATCAAGAGACACTTCACTGCACCGAGAACGCCTCAACATAAAGAAATTGCAAAAAGAAGAAACAAGGAGTTGCGCAAAAATTTTGGAGAGAAGTTGTTAGCACTGTTGTATACACACTAAATCCGGTACAACTGAAGAAAGGAATAAACAAGACACCTTATGAAATCTAGTATGGTTGAACGCCTAATGTTAGTTATTTCAAAATATTTGGAAATAAATGTTATTTTAAGAAAGATGATAGAAATGGAAAACTTGATAGTAAAAGTAATGAAGAAAAATTTCTAGGATATTCTACTAAAAGTAAAGCATTCAAGTGTTTGAACAAAAGGAAAAATAAGATAATTGAAAGCGCAAATGTAAAGATTGATGAATTTTCAAAACAGAATGAAGAGAATAGTGAAAAGAAACTAGAAGGATGAATTGATTTACTTTGAACCTGAAAAGTAAGAATCATAGCACACAAGTACAGGCACCGATAAAAACACTGCTAAGTGAAACAAGTAACAGAAATGAAAGAGTTGAAACTATGCAACCTATAACGCCAAGAAATATAAGGATTAATCACAACTTGACAGATATAATTGGAGATAGGAGATAATGGCTAAGTATGGGAGTAATGCCTATAAGCTAGATTTACCTAAGGACATAGCACTGTCTCCTATTTTTAACATAGCAAACTTAGTACAGTATAAAGGTCCCAGTCCTCAAGGAAGTGAAGAAGTTCCTAATGTTGCAAAGATGGTAAATGATCTGCCATTACCTTCCCCACCTCAGCCTACATCATAGAAATTGTTAGATTCAAGGATTACAAAGAAGACTAGGCACAAGACATAAATGGAGTATCTGATCAAGTGGACACATGTCTGAAGCAGAAGCTAATTGGGTACTTAAAGGTGATCTCAAGAAGTTAGGAATTGATCTCGCACTCTTGTCACCTGGTGTGACTTAAGTTCATTTCATATGGGGGAGAATGGTGCAGGAGCACCTAAGGGTTAGTTGTGCTCAAACCTAAAAGTTTTGGCTTGTAAGATCTTAACAAGGTCATACAGATAAATAAGGGTCCATTAGGTGTGTTTTGAAAGTGTTTTGATTATGACAAATGTGTCAAAAGACCCAAGAAATGCAATGTAAGCCAAAGATGACAAAATGTGAAGAAGGGCACCAAGAGTGCACAATAGGACTTAATGTGGTTGTAATTAGGTCTAGGGTATGTTTAGTGGTCATTTGGAACCCATAGATTGGGTCAAAGTGTTGTAAGTGAAAAAGATGTAAAAGTGCAAAAAGTTGCTTAATCAACTTTTGTAACTTTCAATGTTGCATGACAACATTTAGGCAAAATGTTGCAATGTGCCCTAAGGTAGTTATGGGTCGGAATAGTTGGTTGAAAATGGGAGGAAGTCATATTTAAGGTCTCCTCGAGCATTGTACAGGTTGGTATTACTTTGGCACGATTTTCAATATCAAACATTTGACAGTTTAAAGCTAATTGACTATGTTTCTCGTAATTTGGTTATGTCGGGTCCAATGGATTGAAATTGTTAATCTTTCATTGGGGACAATGAAGATTCATTGTTTTATTGCTTTTTTAACATTGGTGTGATTTTTTGGTTTAGTTTGTTTATGTGAATAAATTATTGTCCTCGATTTTGAGTCTTTGAACTAGACATGGTGTACATAGTGAAAATGGCTTCATCTTGAATTCCCACTGTGGAAATCACTTGGCCCTCTCGAGAAGAAAAAATGGAGTCCCTGTACATTAGTTTCTATTTTGGTAGGAATTTGGAAATAGATTTTGTGAATTTTAAGCTCTTGCCCTAGGCGAGCTCTTCCATAGTCCGGCTAGGAAGCAAGAGCATCAAAAGTGGGTAAATTGCAGGAGTGAATTGGATGAATGAATCCAATACCTTGGGATTTCTTGGAAGGTTCATACAAAGCCTTGGTTACGAATTGGAGGATTGTTGAGTCCATTTGAACAGACTTTTCATTAAAAGAGTGAAGGCTAGCTTGTTTCCTTACTAAAGAGCCCAACTAGGGTTTGGACTATGTACGAAAAGTTAGAGGTCCAAGACCAAAAAAATTTGTAATGTTTCCCCAAAGGGTGTCTAAATCACCAATTAGTTCAGGGTGTTGTGTATAAGTTTGGAGAATGAAAGCCAAAACTTCAAAATAGGGCTAATTGAGACCTACTAGGATAGTAGCCTTTAAAATAAGAAATTTGGGAAGTGATGGGGAAATGAGCCTACGATCACCAAAGAAGAATGGTTTGTGGATGGAATTAGGTTATGGACAGGCCCTAAACTTTTGTAAAGTGATTGAAAGAGGGTTGGTAAGATGATAATTGAACTTAACCTGGTGAGTTCAAGTGGAAGAAAGTAGATTTAGCACTTTGAATTGGTAGTGGAGCTCTAGAAGAGTAGGAGGGTAAAAGATTGAAACCTCCTAAGGGGATATGGTTCTTGGTGAACGAGAAACCCTAAGAATTCCCACAAGGGACTTGGTGGAGAACTAGGAATAGTTCTTAAGGGAGCCTCCCTATCAAAGTGGTATTAGAGCCTAAAGATTTGGGTTAAGTGTGAGTTGTATGTCTAACCTTGAATCAGTTGGAGAATCAAGGAGGGTGACTAATGTAGAATTGGCTAAGAAGGTAGAAGATCAAGAAGAGGAGAACGTATTGCTTAGAGAAAGATTGGAGCAATTGGAGTTGAAGCTAGGTGAAGTAGAAGTGAAGATCGTGGAATTCAGTGACAAGATCATTGAGCAAGAAGGGAAGGGTAAAGCAGTGGAAGATGAGATCCCTGAACTAGACCATTTCATGCAAGAAGAACCCTTTCTTAAGGCCCTCAAGGCAATGAGTGGAAAAGCGTTGGAAGGAATACCTCTTTTTAGCAGAAAGATGGAATCCGACTTAGTTATGGAATGGATTGAAGGACTAGAGAACCCTTTTGAATGTGAAGGAGTAAGTGAAGCACAAAAGGTGAAGGTGGTCAAATCAAGAATGTGAGGGGCTGCTCTAACATGGTGGAAGTTGTCCAAGTTGAGAGACAGAAGGAAGGAAAGAATCTCATCTCTACTTGGAAGGGTATGATAGCCAAGATTAAGGAAACATACATCCTTGATGACTATGAGATTCAACTCCATAGGAAGAGACAAAAATTGAGACATAAAGAACTAGATGTGAGCACCTAAACGAAGGAATTCCAAAAGTTATGTCTGAGATTCAATGTCACAGAAGAAGAAAGTATCAAGGTTGCAAGACACTTGAATGGGTTAAAGTGGGGTATCCAAGATCAACTTGTTGAGTCCTAGAACAGTCCACAAGTGCTAGCAATTGGCACTCAAGAGTAGAAGAGAAAAGTAAAAAGAAGTTTGAGCAAGGTAACAGGGGTAGAGGCAGAGGAAGAGATAACAAAGGACATAGAGGAATTTTTGGGAGAAGAAGCAATGACCAAAGATCCCAAGGGGAATCCAAGTTTGCAGAGAAAAGTGGGGATTCCAGTAGCAGAGACAACTATAGAGGAAGGGGATCTAGCATCAACAATAGAGGAAGGTCAGGAGAATCATGGAGAGGATCCTACTTCTCCAAAATGAAATGTTACAACTGTCATCAATTTGGGCACCCTTTATATAGATGCACTGAGAAAGATTCTTCATCCCTCCATAGAAGAATCAATTATTTGCAAGAAGACACTGCAAGTGTTAAATCACCAGAGGTGAGCTTAGACTCGAAGGTTGGAGACAATCTCATGATTAGAAGATTTTTGATAAAAAAGAACCTGTGAAGGAGGAGCCAAGCTAAAGGAGATCCTTGTTTAGGATAAATTGCAAAATGATGGGTAAAGTGTGTAAAGTGGTGGTGGATTCAGGGTCCACAAACAACATAGTATCAGAAGAGGCAGAAAGCAAGTTGAAATTGCAGATAATCCCTCATAGTAAACCTTATAGGGTTACTTGGCTCAACAAAGGACATGTTTTGATAAATGAGCAGACTTGGGTGGATTTCACCATAGGAGGATATAAAGATAGGATTCTATGTGATATCTTGCTAATGGATGTATGCCACCTACTATTAGGTAGGCCATGGCAGCATGACATGAAGGGAGTCCATCATGGAGAAAAGAATTCATACTCTTTCCAAAAAGATGGAGTCACTTATAAGATATAGTCAATAGGAGAAATACAAGAGGGTAAGACTAAAGGCCCTAATGTGTTGTTAGTTGGTGAAAAGGAGTTCTTAAACACTCTCAAAGAGGGAGAAGGAGTTGGGTTTGCAGTGATCGTACAACCAAAATAAAAGAAGAAAGATAAGACAATGGACATACCTGAAGAGGTACAAGCCTTGTTAAATCAGTTTAAGGATATTATAAGTGATGGAACCCTTGTAACTTTACCACCACATGGAGCAATCAGTCATCAAATAGACCTCATTCCAGGGGCTTCATTGCCTAACAAAGCTCCATACCAAATGACTCCTGAGAAGAACAAAGAGGTGGCTAAACACTTGTGCAAGAACTTCTTGCGAGTGGCCTGATAAAGAAGAGTATAAGCCCATGTGCAGTTCCAACAATATTAGCACCCAAGAAAGGAGGAACATGGAGGTTATGTACGGACTCCAGAGACATCAATAGAAATACAATCAAGTATAGGTTTCCTATACCTAGAATTGAAGACCTTATGGATTGTTTAGGGGGTGCACAATACTTTACCAAAATAGGCCTTAAGAGTGGTTATCACTAGATAACAATCAAGGAGGGAGATGAGTGGAAGACAACATTCAAAACCATTGAAGGCCTTTAAGAATGGCTTGTCATGTCATTTGGACTCACCAATGCTCCTAGCACATTCATGGGTCTCGTGAATGAATTCCTCAAGGGTTTTATTGGTAAATTTGTAGTTGTTTACTTAGATGATATCTTAATTTTTAGCAAAACTAAAAAGGATGATTTGAAGCATTTAGAAATTGTACTAAAAAAGTTGCAAGAAGAAAAACTAACCATAAATTTGGAGAAATGTGAGTTTATGAAGCAGGAGCTTGTGTACCTTGGCTTTGTGATATCCCCGGGTGATTTTAAGATGGATGTATCAAAGGTGGAAGCAATACTAAGCTGGCCTAATCCCAAGACAGCTAGTGAGGTTAGGATTTTTGATGGATTGGCTCAAATCTATAGAAAATTCACAAGGAACTTTAGTGCAATTTGTGCTCCTATTTTGGATACAATCAAGGGAGGAATGAAAGCTAAGTTGATAATGGACAAAGGAAGTTGATAATGGATTTGAAGTTCTGAAATAAAAGGTAGCTACCCAACCTATACTAGTACTCCCTAGTTTTGACAAACTCTTCACCATAGAGAATGATGCAAGCAACACTGAGCTGGAGTAGTTTTGAGTCAACATAATAGACTAGTGGAATTTTCTAGTGAAAAGCTTAATGAAACTATGAAGAGGTACTCGTCCTATGACTTAGAGTTGTATGCACGTGTTCAAGCACTTAGGAAATGGAGGCACTACATGTTGCCTAAAGAGTTTGTTGTCTACATTGATAACCAATCAATGGGTTTTCTTAACTCCCAAGACAAGTTAAACCATAAGCACATAAAATGGGTAGAGTATATGTAGTCTTATACATTTACAATAAAGCATAAGAAGAGGCAGTGTAACAAGGTTGTTGATGCCTTAAGTAGAAGGCTACTCACTGACCAAGAAGTAAAGTTAAAAGCATAAGATTTTAGTGTTTTAAAGGCCTATATAAGGAGGATGAGGACTTTGCAGAAGCCTATAAGATATGCCAAGATTTCAATAATCATTTCCACAATGAGCATGCAAAGTACACGGTGCAAGGACTCTTGTTTAAGGGTGGACATTTATGTGTGCCAAGGGGGTCAATGAGAGAAAATTTTATGCAGGAAAAGCACAATGGTGACTTAAGTGGACACTTTAGGTTGAACAAGACTCTAGAGTTAGTTCAAAGGTTTTATTATTGGCCCAAGATGCATAAGGATATAATGAGGTATGTTGAGCAATGTGCAATTTGTCAAAGAGCTAAAGGAACCTCCTCCAATGCTGGTCTTTATCAACCATTTTCAATTCCCAATAGGCCTGGGGAATGTGTAAGTATGGATTTCGTAGTTGGTTTGCCCAAAACTAAGACTGCCCTTGAAAGTACTTATGTAGTTGTAGATAGGTTTAGTAAAATGAGTCATTTCATTCCTTGCAAAGTGACTCATGATGCCAATCATATTGCTCATTTTTTTTTCAAAGAAGCCATTAGGATCCATAGATTACTAGTCAGTAAAGTGTCAAATAGAGATACAAAATTTATGGGTCACTTTTGGAAAACCTTAAGGAAAAGATTAGGTACCAATTTATCTTTTTGGTCTGCATACCATCCCCAAATTGTTGGGCAGATAGAGGTGGTCAACATAACCCTTGGAAACCTCTTGAGATGTTTAACTAAGGACTATGGGTAGGCTTGGGATCAAGTGATCCACCAGACAAAAATTTCTTATTATGATACTGTGCATAGAACAACAGGGAAGAGCCCATTTGAAATTATCTCTAGAGTGCATCCTAGGGGTGTGTATGAGCTTAGAGACCTCATAGACATGGAAGGGAGAAGTGGACATGTTGAGGACTTTGCACAATCCATGAAGGAAGTGCATGAACATGTGAGGAGAACTCTGACTGAGAACACTCAAAAGATCAAAGACAAAGTTGATTTCAGGAGGAAAGATATACAGTTTAAAGTAGGAGATTGGGTCATGGTCCATATGACCAAGGCTAGACTTTAGAAAGGAGTGCCAAGCAAGCTGAAAATGAGGAGAATTGGTCCTTGTCAGATAATGGCTAAGTATGGGAGTAATACCTATAAGGTAGATTTACCTAAGGACATAACATTGTCTCCTATTTTTAACATAGCAGACTTAGTACAGTATAAAGGTCCCAGTCCTCAAGGAAGTAAAGAAGTTCCTGATGCTGCAGAGATGGTAAATGATCTAACATTACCTTCCCCACCTCAACCTACCACAGAGAAAGTTTATAATCAAGGATTACAAAGAAGACTAGACACAAAACATACATGGAATATCTGTCAAGTGGACACATATGTCTAAAGCAGAAGCTAATTGGGTACCTGAAGGTGATCTCAAGAAGTTAGGAATTAATCTCGCACTCCTGTCACCTGGTGTGACTTAAGTTCTTTTCATGTATGGAGAAGAATGTTGTAGGAGCACCTAAGGGTTAGTTGTGCTCAACCCTAGAAGTTTTGGCTTGTAAGACCTTAACAAGGCCATGTAGATAAATAAGGATTCTTTAAAGGTCCATTAGGTGTGTTTTGAAAGTGTTTTGATTATGACAAATGTGGGTGACAAATGTGTCAAAAGACCCAAGCAATGCAATGTAAGCCAAAGATGGCAAAATGTGAAGAAGGGCACCAAGAGTGCACAATAGGACTTAATGTGGTTGTAATTTGGTCTAGGGTATGTTTTGTGGTCATTTGAAACCCATAGATTGGGTCAAAGTGTTGTAAGTGAAAAAGATGTAAGAGTGCAAAAAGTTGCTTGAGCAACTTTTGTAACTTTCAATGTTGCATGACAACATTTGGGCAAAATGTTGCAATGTGCCCTAAGATAGTTATGTGTCAGAACACTTGGTTGAAACATGGGAGGAAGTCATATTTAAGGTCTCCTTGAGCATTGTACAGAGGTTGGCATTACTTTGGCACGATTTCCAATAGCAAGCATTTGACAATTTTAAGCTAATTGATTGTGTTTCTTGTGATTTGGTTATGTCGGCCAATAGATTGAACTTGTTAATCTTTCATTGTGGTGAGTGAGGATTCATTGTTTTATTGCTTTGTGAACACTAGTGTGAGTTTTTGGTTTAGTGTGTTTATGTAAAAAAAATAATGTCCCTGATTCTGAGTCTCTAGACTAGACAGGGTATACATAGCAAAAGTGGCTCCATCTTGAACTCCCACAGTGGCAATCACTTGGCCCTTGGGGGAATGAAAATGGAGTCCCTATACATTAGTTTCCTTTTTGGTAGGATTCAGGAAATAGTGTTTGTGAATTTTAAGCTCTTGCCCTAGGCGAGCGCTTCCATAGTCCGGCTAGGAAGCAACAACATCAAAAGTGGGTAAATTGCAAGAGTGGATTGGATGAATGAATCCAATACCTTGGGATTTCTTGGAAGGTTCATACAAAGCCTTGGTTACAAGTTGGAGGATTGTTGAGTCCATTTGAACATATTTTTCATTATAAGAGTGAAGGCTAGCTTGTTTCCTTGCTAAAGGGCCCAGTTAGGGTTTTGTCTGTGCCACCGAAGAAGAATGGTCTGTGGATGGAATTAGGTTATGAATAGGCCCTAAACTCCTGCAAGGTGATTGAAAGAGGGCTGGTAAGATAGTGATTGAACTTACCTTGGTGATTTCTTGAGTGGAAGAATAGTAGATTGAGCACTTTGAATTGGTAGTGGAGCTCTAGGAGAGTAGGAGGGTAAAAGATTGAAACCTCCTAAGGGGATAGAATTCTAGGTGAACAAGAAACCCTAATAAGTCCACAAGGGACTTGGTGGAGAACTAGGAATAGTTCTTAGGGGAGCTTCCCTATCAGAGGATTCCCCTTTTTTTTGAAATCTAAGACATTGGCTATAAAATCTTATCCTAGAAGTGTTGCATCTACAAACATGCTAAAAAATGTGGCAGCTAAACCTAGATTACAAAGAGTGGTCTAAATTGTTTGTTGATTGCAAGTCCGACAAGATTGAGCCTAAAAAGTGTTGTTTCAGATGATAATTAATTCTTCAAAAACTTGTGATAAGTGCTAACTCTATCTCTTGCTTTCTTTGTGGTTGTCTTTGCAATTGTAAAGAGGATAATTTTCATATATATATATATATATATATGCATTTTTTTGGGTCCTTATTTACGGGTAATAATGTGGGTTGGAATGTTAATGATTGTCCTGGTTTGAAGTCTGTGTAGGGTATGCTAAAGATCTAAACAAGAAGTCTAATTTGTTTTAGTTATCCTAGGCTACTAAGATTTTGTGGAAAAAAGGAATGGTCAAGCATACCAAGGCAAGGAGAGAATCATTATTGGGTCTAATTGTGGACTCGCATTCTTATTGATGTTGAACATGTCACTCTTACTTTGAAGATATCAGTTGATAGATTCATTAAAATCATTGAAAAGCTCTTCTCTTCTTTACAAAGATGATATCTAGGAAGTGGATTACTTGCCCCAGAACTTGAGGAAGGTGGATAAGAAAATCCAGGAAGAGTACATAGATTTTTGGAATACTTACTGCAAGGAGCATCAATGTCAATTGAGGAGGTATGTTGTTGTTAGAGACTCGATTTTTTATTTTGTACTAGTTGGGAAAGGATTTCCCCACCTGTTGTTGTCATCCTTGGTTTTGACGCATTTCAGCTCAACAAGTCACAACCAAAACAAAAACATAAAGGTAAAGGTAAAGAAATGATGATGAGGAAAGGCATAATGAAGAAGATGATGAGGAAAATCACAAATAAGATAGTGACAATGATTAAAAATGTTATGAAATCAATTTTCATGAACACTTATATGTATTTTTGAACTCGTGAACTAATCAATAAAACTTGATATGCAATCCTTTTTGGTTTTATTTGGAGTGTTTCCTTGTGGGGCTTAGATTATGTGACTGCTTAGGTCACACTTATAAGACCATACTTCTTTAAAGGTTATTTACGTTTTAAAAGAAACTAATAAAACCACTAACTTTCATTAATTACAGTGTAACACAAGATGCGTACCCCCTATTTAACCCCCTACACTAGGGTCAGGGGCGTGCTCGGGATGAGGTGCTCGAGACGAGGACTTGGCGTTCCCAAGCCCATCTACCGGAACATCACTAGGACGCGGGGACGTACAGATGTCTCCGGGACATTCGAGGGAGGCCAAGGCGTCGCTTGACCGTCTTGGGGACATTTGCATTCCCTCCATCACCGGACAACATCAAAAGGGATTTCAATTATTTTTTTAAGTTTTAACTTTTCTAATATGGTTCTATTTGAACCCTAAAAGGAGGTGGGTCCCATTTGGCCTCCCTTCACTACATTTTGCCACGATTTTGTATTCGTTTTGATATCATGCTACTCATTGTAATCATCTTTATGATATTTTTGATAGAATATAAATCAAAATGTTATATTTGCTAATAATTAAAATTTCTAATAGAAATTGGTAATTTGATATTTTGTATTGGGTATGTTGAATGTTCAATAGTTCATGTTACAATTTTGTTGTGTTCAAATATTTGGTATTATTAGTTTTTATACTGTTATACATCATTTATAACTAGCATTTCAAGTACTAAATGTATAGTATATTACAGGCCCGGCCAACCCACTCCTCCCCCCACCTAACCCTGCCCCTCGCTGTCTCGAAATTGAAGCCCTTTCCCTCTGTCCCAACAACACCTAGTACTCATGTTACATTGATTAATTATGAAAAAAAAAAAAAGTTAAAATTTTAAACTTTTCAAATACTACAAAATTTATGGAACTCCTAAAATATCTTGGAAGCACCTACATGAGACGGCAACCTTATTTAATTAACCTACATACTTCTATTGGCGTAATTTAACCCCCTTCAAAACACTTGCTCTGCCTCTGTTCAACCCAAAAATGCAAAGCAAGTGATGGAGATTGAAACACCATCCAGCTTGTCTTTTAGAAGTTGGTCTGAACTCAATACAGCAGCTATTACCAGGCATGCTCTTCACAGTACTTCGATAGAGTTTTCAATGATCCATCAAAAAGTTTTTGGGTATTTATGATTCCATACAAAATTATTACATAGGAATGTATGAACAATGTGAAATTTCTACAGTTTAGAATATCAATATAGTGAGATTTATGGATTTTGACAGTGTAATAAAAAAAAATTATTGATGTTTGAATTATATTCTATGACTCATTATCCTCTTCACTAACTCTCTCATCTTGATGATTATGAAATTTGATGTAAAATTATAATATAAAAAATGTTATAGAATCAAAAATAAAAAATCTCACTTCTCTGTACTGTTCCGTGTAAAATAGCTTTGGATTGCAGATCTCCAATAGACTTCGAGAGCCAAGGTGGTATTTGGTTGATGGTGGCCAAATGATTGCGGGTAGTGGGATGGTAGGATATATTGTTGCACTGCAATGCTTTCCCCAAATAGTTTTTTGATACTCTCTGCTTTGTCGTTCTGTAGCATGGATACTACTGTGAGGCAAAGGTGCAGGAAGAGGCAAATATCCTTCCTGGGTGAGATATCAGAAAAGAGGTTGAAGAGGTTGTTTTCTTCTAGGCATGGTCTGGTGGTGCATGTGGTCTAGAGAGTGTTGGGTGAGGAGTTTTAGAAATCAGAGCATAGATATCATGTTAATACCGATATTGCCGCCATGTTTGTAGCATGTCTGCCTGACACTACGTAGAAAAAGGACATCGTTACCGCTATTTGTAGGAAGTTGGTGAGGAAATGTTTCGTTGGGGAGCTTGAGGACGTTCTAGAAAATGTCGATGACTGGTGAAGGATTCCTCTGCCCCAAGATTACTTTCTCATTCGCAGGCGGGGTAAGGAGGTGTCGAAATGCCATCTCATCGAGTATAGGGATAGCACAAGGGTTTCTTAGAGGTGCATGATTGTTGAAAGGAATACTTTGTTCCTGAAAAAGATGGTGGAACTGTCAAATGTTGGTGGTCCGAGGTGGGTGCAGAGCTATTTGGTGGCGGACGGTTTGGTTATTGAAGAAGATGAAGCGGAGGAGGTTGTGGCAGAGGTGTTGGCTAGGTCGGTGTTTGGGGAGATGCGGTCTAGGGCTCCGACTCACAATGGCCAATGTGCTTGCGGACCAACTTGCACTTTGGCGGCTACTGTTTCCACGGGAAAGAGATTTTGGTGCTAGTGTTTTCCGATTTTTTTGTGTTTATCCCTCTTTTTGTGGTAACAGCTGCAGTTCGATATAGTATGTTCTATAGAGTCTGAGCTTGGGTTATGCCCCCGTTTTTGTCATAGGTTGGTTGGTATTTGACAGTTCAGAAGTAGTTGGGTGGTGTAAGGTGTCTTGAAATATATAGGCTCGTGCTCCTTAGTAGGGAGCTGATTTTGTTCAGTCTTGTAAAGGTGGTGCAGTTGAATCAGATCTAGATTGTAATACTTTTTTTGAAGTTAATACAAGGGTGCAGCCACGTATAGCTGCAGTTTTTTTATTAAAAAAATCCAAAATCTCACTATAAGAAATATGTTATCGATTGAGACAACGGATTTTTGTTTTCCAGGATTTCATGTGCAATTAAGAGCCAACTAACAGGATAAAACTCGAAAAAATGTACTTTTACTAGTAACTAGAGTTAATCAGATACTAATAGAAATGAAATTTTGAAAAACATTTTTTTACATGTATAGGATAAAGTAAAATACCAGTCATCCTGATAATGAAGGTACTCGTTATCATGATTGTAGAGAATCGCAGGTTGAGAGGAATCTTGCACAAATCTTTGAATAGCATGACGAGTGAAGAAACCACCACCAGGGGTTGATACTCTCCATGACAGCTTTCCAGTAAGTTTGCTTGAAGTAGGATAAAATTCATGCACTTGGCAATCATAAGTATCAAATATTGGATTCAAGCCTCCACTTATGTACCACTGTCCTCTGAAATCAGCAACATTGAACATTTTAACAAGAGCAGAAGGATCCGGAACAGGGGAAGCCCCTTCACCCTTTTTCCTAGGTACACATTTCTTTCGCGATAATGCACATTGATTAAAGTGGTCTACAGCATCATTTTCAAACAGATCTCCACATTTGATCTGGAAACAGCTTAAAATGCTTGAAATTAATACTCCAATTCAAAATCATACCCAGAACGCAAGAAGAAATCGAACATTTTGCAAACGTAATGCCGGTCAATAAATTTCCATCTCTGTTATGCTTTTGTCAATTAAGGTGGACAAAAATAGGAAGTGGAGAGGTGAGAGAGAGAGAGAGAGACCTGACATGCCGTCTCATCCGGACGATTATTACACATTTCAATGCAAGTAACATTTGCTGCACATGCTGGATCTGCAATGCAGCGTACCAATTCCTCTCTACAAAAGGACATAATTGATATTTAGAATCACCGAAATAGAAGGAAATTAAGGATGTTGAGCTAGAAAACTGTTTTTTGAATGAAAGAAAAATCTGGATTGACAATGCAATTTAATAATTGATTACCTGCATGTGCATGTAAAATGTTCACTAAAAAGGGAAAATATTTTACACTCAGCCAACTGGCATTAAAGAAATCAATGTTTGAAGAATCAATATATATGTTCTGTATTGTTCCAGTTGAGATGTTCTCTGATCTTCTCTGATAAGGGGGCTACAATGATTTGACATATCTCACTACAGGCTTTTGGGTACACAGCTCCAGCCATTATGGTGGTCCAGGACCAAATTCCATTCGAAAGAAAAATTTGGTCAACTACTGCAAAATTAGGCATGGATATTCGCTTTTCTTTAGAAATGATGTCTAAAAGCAACATCGATCCTACATGGCAATCACAGCATGGTAGAACTAGAATCTTCAAGAATGAAGAGGATGTGCGCCCTATGAAATAGGACAAAAACATCTATGGCATATTATAGAGGCACATCTCCTATTGTATGATGCAGAAAAGAGCTTAAGAGAGATTTTTTTAATTATAAGTTGCTAATTTTATGGTCTAACTTTAAACACAAACACTACAGGCCTCATGCTAAATTCAGTCATAGTGGCACCTGCCCCAAAACAGTAGAAAGAGATGAGTATAGCCAATAACCCAACTCATCACAACTTGTCCTAGACCATCAAACATCTTTTCTTATGATCAAACTCATCCCAAATAAGACGGAAATTTAAACCAATCACCCATATTGGAAGTTGGACAATTTGATGGACCAGCAGTTAGCTGGTTTCTGATTTGAAGCTTTCAGTGCTGGGTTTTCAGTATGCTCTGGTGAAAAGAGTCTTAGAGTGTAGCTGAAAAGTCATCTAGAGTTGGAGTCAAGAATTGCAGAGCATAAAAAAAGGTGTGATACAAGAGAGCAGAGAATGTGTGACCCTAAAAGGATCAAAGTGAATTAAGTAACAAGAATTAATGGATTTTTTCAAAATTTGAAAATGTGCTAGAACCAGCTATATTTGTGACACATAAATTTGCTGCCTGGCAAAAGTGTCAAGCTGAACTGGTGAATGCCTAATTGTTGGTGATCATGCAACTGCTGCCACAAGTTCAGACTGTGGAAAGCAGCAAGGCGATATGTTGTCAACAATACTTAGGGGATTAAAAATGGCATTACTTTTGATTCTTCATTTTCAGGCTTGGAGGCTTCCAGTGCACTGGAGGACAATGTTATGACTAGACCTAGGAGGTTGGAAGTACATTAAAACTTCTTGAAAGACTTGGAGAAGTGTGAGATACCATTGTTGAGCAGCATAGAGTCATAGACACAATTCCAGTTCAAATTAGACCAGACAGGGGGTTGAAACAGCCTTTAGAGTTGCAATTCCTCATATTTGTACTGATTTACAAGTAATACAAAGAGTTAGAAGTGCTATAGGCACCTATCAAGTTGGGTTTTTCCCAACAAATTGGGGTTTCACGGGTGAAAACTGAAGCATTAGGTGTGAAAGCTTGCGCTCTGCAGTAATTTCAGTTTATGTGAACATAATTCAGTTACCAAAGATTAAAAGAATAGCTCTAGTACAGAGCATTATAAGATTTTGGTGACTTTTAATCCACAAAGCATAGTTTTGTAAAATATTTCCGATTATTGTGGGATATAGAACAAGGAAGATAGGTCAATGTTTATAACTAAACAGGACGTGTTCTATAGTGGCATCAAGTACCTTCAGTTGTGACTATGTTAAAAAACATTTTAGAAGCAGAATTCATTTAAAAAGAAAGTTAAAACTATAAAATAGCTAAGTAAATAAAGGCTGTCCTTCAAATAAAAATAAGATAAACTATATCAATATTTTTTTCCTCTAATAAATAAAATATATTTCTTACTCTTTTCAAGATAGAAGTATTTAAGATATGCTTACTAGTGATAGATCTATCACTTTGTTGCTAGTTTGTGCTTCTTGTTAATCCACTAGTTGAGCTATTGGTTGGAAATTGAACATTTTCATGAAACTCGTGTCCCAGAGTGTTTGGGCTTAGAACTATTACCATAGATAGTGGTTCTTCTTACTCAAATTTACTACTATTTGCATAGCTTTCCAAACATTGGCAAGACTATCAATGCTCAATTTAAGTTGAATACCCCTTCTTTAGCCTCCAATGTAAAGTTCCACTTCCAACCTCTTAAAGGGATACAAAAATTGAGTTCCAGTAGAGAGGTACAGGTATTATGAATTGAATGGTTGCCAAGTTTGAAAAAATTAATTTGTTTGGAAAGTCAGAGAATTCAGGAAACTGTAATTTAAAAAAACATTGTTAAATTTTTTCTAGGAATTGAAATGTATAAATTGAATTAGACAAATCTGGCTGGTCAAAAAAATCAAGGTCCATCTGGATTTGGTTCCTTTGCTATTGATCCTATTTGTTTTAACTTGGAAAGTTGTGAAAAGAAGTAATCTGCTCCTAAAACTTGTCTAATTGAGCATTGTCATATTTTCATTCCAAATCCATTTCTACCATTGATGGGGTATTGGGGTATTTCTAGAATTTATTGTATATGCAGTGGATGGAAAAGTCCAAGGGTCAACTGTTTTTAACTTCCCATTGTTGAACAAAGATGTGTTCCCATAAACTAGATTGACATTCAATCCAATGCCTATGTTGCTATGATTAAAGCACGCGATTGGTATTCCTTCTGTCAATCAAGAAGTGAATGAGGTAGTTAAATCGAAATACAATGTGCTCATTTTTTTCTTAATTTACCCAAGAAAATAAATAAATAACCAAAGTAAACTTAAATATAAGGTTCAATATATAATTACACCAATAGGTTGGCTACTCCATAACCCTACATTACATATGATGAAAATTATAGTTAAAGACTGAAAAATTGTGAGTTCAAAGATTCTATCCTTGGCCAAAATATGGGAAGTTGGTTGAACTGGTCCTTAATAACACACTTTCCATTATCAAACTCAAGCCTATAGATATGCTCCATTACCAAGCTGATGATGAACTGGATTTTATCCTTGTCTTATAATGTGCTGAGATTTCATTTATATTTGTTTGGAGAGAATGTTGGTGACCTAATTTAAAATTGTCACTTGCTGATATCCTTGCAAGAAACTTTGGCTGCCCTTCCACATTATTTACACAAGGTAGGATCCATATGGAAGAGCTGAATATAAACATGAAATTAATTAGCTTCAGTTTCAATAGAATGTTGATGATGAATATCAAATGATCACTGAGGATTGATATGATAAGCTTGATGACAGCTGTAAATTATAATCTAGTCCTCACTGCGAGGGCTCTAGAAGCATGCTTATGCATCTTTACCCACTTAATGTTTTCGTAATTGCATGGCAATCACATGATTAAAATGCCTATTGTTTGAATCTATGTAGACAAGGAATTTGCTACAGGACAAATTACCCTAAGAAAATCTCTTAGTAATAGCATTTTTATGGCACAACTTCACAATAAATTCCTTGCCAATAGCATTTCTTTTGTTGAAAGAAAACTCCTACATGGGAAAATTCATTTAAGAAAGGAACCTGATTTTTGTGGCCTGGAATAAAGACAGTACAACTGTCAAGGCTGAGTTAGCCAATATTTTTAAAAATATATTTGGTTTAAAATTAGTTATTTCAAACTATAGATTATGCAACCAGTATCCATGGGCATGCAATGTTTGGGGACAATATAGTATATAATGAAAATAAGTTTTATGGGGCTATTTGTTTGTTCATTTTGCATGGATGCAGAAGAGCCTCTATATTAAGATTTCCTTTAAGTTAAGGAGGTTAAGAAAATTTGGATGATAACTAGTATTATTGTAGATATAGCAAAGTCACCAGTCAGCTTCCTAGAAGACAGCTCCATTGAAGTCTGTGGTTGAACATACTCGTGTAAAGTTATTCAAGAGAAGATTTCACTCATTCCTCCTTGTTGAATACTTTGGATGAGGTGCAATGGAGAAGTCCTTAAAATTATAGGATGGAACTTGTGTAGGATTTGGAACCGCATAAAGAGATTGACTCATTAACAACTTCCGTTCCATTGAAAAAGCAAGCTTGTTTTGAAGGTTGACCACGTATACTCTAAGAAGAGATTTCTAATGATATCAACTTCTACATAAGGAAAGGTAGACGACATATCTTAGAGGACGTATAACACTGACAATCTATTTAGGATACCAGCGTCCCAAGGTAAAAGGATAACGAAATTGACAAGAAAGATAAGGTGTAAATGTAAGGCAATAAGTTAAGAGATGGTTAAGCCTTGGGAAAAATGTAGGACTACATGGCAATAAAATAAATAAAAGGAAACAATAAACTAACAAGCATATGATGGGAAATCGGACCTGTATAAATGAAACGGGTGGGATAGAGATGCTTATTTGGAATCAGCTTGTAGTAACATCAATCTCCTCCTTGGATTGAGCACGTGCAAAGAGATGGTTGTAGGTGAGGTTGAGGTTTTCAAAAGAAACCCTAGTAGAACATGGCTTACAACTCTAGAGACTTGTTCTTGCATGTAACTTATTTTCCCTTGGTAAAATACCCGCTCCCAGCCCTCTAATAATCCCAAAGGGTAGATGAAAACGTGTCAAGTGAAGATTGTTGATTTCTACCTTCGGAGATGGCAAAAAGAAACCAATTTAAAGGGTCCAAACCCTAAAACCAAATTCCAAATTCCAAACTAGCCACATTATCAGGCCAACTGCTGTGAAAAATTAACAGATTAACAGTCCATACTGTGATGTTGGCCAAACGCAGGCAGATCATTTTCAACAAGGGCAATGGTGATGGATAGACAAGGAAGGATCGGAAAGGTGAAAACAAATGGAATGAAGGAGACAAGAAAGGGACCAAAAGGCCAAAAAGATGGCAAAATGAGAAGACTGACACAAATGGTAGGCAAAAGGAGGACACCGAGAGAAAGGAATATAAGACTGCCTAAATCCCTGATTTGGAAGGTTATTGCCGTGAAAAGTGTTAGAAACAAGATATTAGTAATGCAATTTTCACATGTATACAATCCACATCAGATCATGGAAAATAGTGAAAAGGAGTTTGATCTACTGTTGTTCAAACTTGTAGAAAATATTTAAGAATACAAAACTCCGAAATTTTGAGAGTTTACGTTTACTTTGATTATTACGCGCTGAGCAACCTCAGTACAGTAGGCGTAGAGGAAGTAATTTTACCAATCCTCCTCGAGTTTGCAAATTGTAATTTTCAAAAAATAAATGAAAATGTCTCCAATAACATTTCTGGTTATTAGCTCTTCATTGAGGCTTGCAATTGTCACAAGAGATTGGGATCTCTATCAATAATAAGTATTATAGAAGATTTGCTCCTAGTAATAATGATATTAGTATATAAACACCAAAGGGTAAAGGAATATAAACAAGCCACATTGCACTTCTCAACAGGTGCTTAAGCTAGCCCACCCCAATACCTACTTGGGAGGTTAATGCGCCCAACAAGACTTGTAAACAGAATGCTAGTAAGGTCATTTTCTAGTTTATGCAGACCATACCAGCTCATGAAAAAAAAATCAGTGTTTGATTTGCAGCTGTTCACAAGAAAACATTTATGAGACCTTCGCTCTTCTTTGATGAATCTGCTATGGACAATCTCAGTATAACAAGGACAGACAAAACAAGTATTTTAGAAGACTCACTCCTAGTCATAATAATATTATGGTATGTTGAAAATTTAATCTTACAAGGACAGGGTGTCTATGGAAATAATAATTGGCCACAAAACACCTTCATGAATGCTTAAGCCGTCCCAGACCAATCCCTATCTGGGATGTTAAAAAATCCAGGGGCCTTGACAAAACAAGATGTTAGTAAGGTCATTTTCAGGTGTGTACATACTATACTAAATTATGAAAACTATTGCAAAGATGTTTTCATATTCTACCAGAAAATATTTACGAATGCACTCCCATCTCTTGAGACTTTTCCCTCTTATTTGATGATTCAACTCTTGGTAGTCCCGCTACAGCATAAGCAGACAAAATAATTTAACAAATCCCTCCGAACGATGGGAACTAAAATTTTCAAAGATAATAATGTCTCAGAGTACGTTTCTATTTGGTACCTTTTCATCGAGGCTTGCAATTGTCAAAAGAAAAAGAAAATGAGATATCCTCTTACAACTACTTTAGAAGATTCGATTCTAGTCATTTCAACATTATGGTCCATTGAAAATCTAATCTTAAGTGATTTAAGAAGGGAAATTGAGAGGCTTCTGCTTTTCTTACAGATTCGGTAAACTAATCATGTTTATAAAGAGTCAAATATGGAGGCCTACTCTATAGCCAAAGTCAGTGCCTGTAAAGCAAATGTTTTTTGGGAATGAATTGGAAGAATCTGACTTATAATGGAGACTAATCGGATCAGTCATACCCAATGTGGCACAATGTATCTGTTAGAAAAATAAATTTATTATCTGCTGACCAAGAACTATCTAAAACTGCTAACCATTTTCAACAACCACATTTAAACTGGAAACTTCCAGAACCGTCCAAAGTTGTCCACACAGACTGTTCTCCGCCGACCATGTATTTTGACTGTAATGTAAAATGTGCAGAAGTCCAGAATGTTCTGAAGACCTCTATAAATAGAGGCATTATGTTAGCATTTCGGTATCAGATTTTTTACTTAATCTGATCATTGTGATCAGTAGAGGGTCCTCCAGTGGTTTCTCCTCTGTGCCTCCAGTGTTTTTAACAGTATACCCAACCCCTGTTTAGTGGAATCTTTATAGTCAGCATATCACATTTATTTTTCCTTTATATAAAGCAGATAATATGAATCAGTGAACAGTGTTTTGTTTTTTAATCATTCAAGTAGAAGTAGTACTTATAGAAAAACCCACACTTGAAATCTGATTCTTGAAGTACATTTATCAGTATTTAAATTTCATATGCATGTCGGTTGTGAAGTACACTTCTATAACTTGCATGCAGTTCGAAGAATCATCTATATAATTTGCATGCACTTCTAACAATCATCTGTATAATTTACATGCAGTTGTAAGAATCATCTATAAAATTTGCATGCAGTTCTAAGAATCATCTTATTTCAAAAGATGACCAGCTGAATGACATCAACAAGCAAAAGATAACCTACACAGACTTTTGAAATAAACAGAGAATATTGCCCTCAAATTATTCCTACACGAGAAAAAACTTATTTTTAATGATATTTAGGCCATCGTGTAATACCTGCACTCTTTGAACAAACAGGCATAGATCTTTTGCCCATCATCATCAGCATAAGAAGGCGGACAAAACAAGAGAATCCATAACACAGAGAACGTTGCCATTGTTGATTGGGGGCTGTATTTAAAACTAGCGTCACTTAGCCATTCTTTTATATTTAAGACCAGTAGAAATGCCCTTTGTTCGGTCCATCTGCTTTTACAATTTTTTGCTTGATCTGCAGAAAGGTCTACCTGCGGGCATACGTTTGGTTTTTGTGCACCAAAAAGAAGCACTTTTCTTTTATATCCAGAAAAAAATTCATTTCGACATGAGGCAAGGTCAAAATAACTGTGTTTGCAAGCAAATTTATTTTTACCCCATAATGCGAATCTAAGAAGTTGATACTTAGGACATGGGTTTTCCCTGATCCCTGTCCACCGATAAAAACCTGAATTTCTAAATCTTCTGTTATCCGTCAAAACAGAACCATTTGAACTTCTCGTTATATACTTATCCTGGTAGAACCCATACATCGAGACTGGAGATAAAGCCATGACATGAAATGGATCACCTGCAATGAACCAAAGAAAGATATTTGTCAAGCCAACACTCCAACGATGACTGGTATTTAAATGTATTTCGTGTCAGTCACAATTTCTAACTACGGTCAGTACGGTGTACGTTTCTTTAGTTCATGTTCAAAATCAAATCTGATTTTACAAGAATTATTGAAATCTGTGAGCGGTATTTAAACCTACTCTTTTAGGGCCCGTTTGGCGCATGGAATTAACTTATCCAGAATAGGCCTATTCTAGAATAAGGGCCTATTCTGGAATTAATTAATGCTCAAAACGAAAGCTGGAATAAGCTATTCTGTGTTTGGATCCCATAATGTGGAATTGGAATAAAAGGTTATTTTTTATTTTTTTAATTAATTTGAACAATATATATTTTTAACTTGTGTACACACATACACATACACATATACACACATACATATACACATATACACACATACACATATACACACACATGTGTGTATATATACACTTATATGCACACATACACACATATATACACATATATATGTGTGTATATACACACAAATGTGTATATACACATGTGTAATGTGTATATACACACATGTGTGTATATACACATGTGTGTGTATACACACATGTGTATATACACATTTGTGTGTACGTGTATACACACACACAT
>MU227364.1:379254-392727 GCA_018584345.1 Thuja plicata
CAAAATAAGTGGAATGGGAATTCCAATTTTTAGAAAACCAAATTTAATATTTTGTGGGATCCGTGACTATAAAGATGTATATTATATTGCTATAAGGATGTATATATATACATGTGTGTATATACATATGTGTGTGTATATGCATGTGTGTATATACATGTGTGTAGATATACACATGTGCGTGTATATACAAACCAAATTTAATATTTTGTAGAATCCATGACTATAAAGATGTATATTATATTGCTATAAAGATGTATATATATACACGTGTGTATATATATGCACATGTATATATACACATGTATATACACAAATGTGTATATATACACATGTGTGTATATAGACACATGTATATACACACATGTGTGTATATACACAAATGTATATATGTGTATACACATACATGTGTGTATGTGTGTGTATATATACACATATATGTATATGTGTATACATGGATACACACTTGTATGTGTATATATACACACATGTATGTGTGTATGTATACACACATGTGTGTATATAACACGTGTGTATGTGTGTGTGTATACACACGTGTATGTGTGTATGTGTATATATGTGTATGTACACACATGTATACACATACACATGTGTCTACATATACACACATGTATATATACATACATGTATCTATGTATATACACGTGTGCATGTGTGTGTATATACACATATACACACCATATTCAAAGAAATTAAAAAATAAAGAATTAAAATTCCTTATGCATCTTCTCAATCATCTTCCGGGTGAACCAAACGGGTCAGTCCATATTCCAAATTTCATTTTAAGGATAAGCATCTTCCTAAATTGCCGACATCTTCCTGAATTGACCATATCTAGGATATGGTATTCCTGCTGCCAAACGGGCCCTAAGTGATTCAATATGTGAGAGAGACAATTTGCTACTTCATTCCTCTTTAAAAATGTGAATTAAAGTAAAAGATTTGAAAGAGCCACACAATCTCAGAATCTTTAAGTGTAGGGTATGTACACCTCGCCTCGTTTGTAGCACATTTAGGTGCCTCCCGCAAGAAGTGTGGGGTAGTCTTATATTGTTGTCACCACATGTACACCAAAAACATATGAATGGTATCGTGGACTATAAAGGGTCCTTTCCTTTCTTTTTTGTTGTCACAATATGTATGCATATATTAAGTTCATTTTTTTCATTAGTTTATTCAATCATTACATAAAATTAAAAAACTCAAATAAAAAATTTATAATTTATAATTATTTTATATTTTAATTATATGTAAAATTATTATTTTTCTTTGTTTCTATTGATCCATATTGAAAAGAATAGCAAAAGTTACTCTCTTTTTTAAAAAAATTTCATATTTATAACTTCTTTGATTACATAAATTGTAGATAAATAAATCAATAAATGATTCTATATTTGTAAAATTGTATTTTGGTGATTATTTCTAAGGTTTCTAACAATATTGGGAATTGCAACTTTTTTATCATACGAGTAAAACTTATTGAACATTACATTTAAAATTATGTTCATAGATAAAAAAAATAAAAAAATAAAAAATAAAACCACGTAGAAAGATAATAGAATGTAATGCCAACTGTATTAATTACTTGAATGACATGATCACTATTGTATAGTCATATATTTTGATCTTATTGTGTATTTTTTATTGGTTGATTTTAAAAAATAGACATTGCAAAAATAAGTAGTCTTTTAATTTTATAAAAAGATTGTAACCCTTTGATTTTGCAGTTAAATTGTCTTAATTATTTGAAAGAATACTGGTGGTAAAATAATTTAATTTGAAAGTTATTTCTACCTACAATTTAACACTTTGCAGTTATTTTGTTGTTTAGAATTCATACCCTCTGTAGGTATGAACTTTTACATTAATTTTTTTTAATATAGTCATTTTTTGTCTAACATAATTAAATATTTTTCAAAAATTATTTAATAAGCTAACAGTTGCTCTCAAAATTAAATAATTTATATAATTTTCTCAGCTCAAACAAAATAATAAAATAAAATAAATATTTTATTTATTTCATTTATGCATTTCAACCCTTTCTTTATCTCCCCACCTCATCAATCCATGTAAAATTTATAACATTATTAAAGAATGGAGGCAAACATCTCCCAAAATCATAGTTCACTCATCGTGTGGTTCTTCCTACTAAAAATGTCTAAAAGGTGGAGTTGGGGGTGGAGGTTTCAGAAGAGGTGAAAGAAAATGTGGCTATTTTTTTACCAAATGTGGATTTATTGGGAGATTTAGAGGATATTGGTTGAGTTTGGCAGATATGCATCTATGGATCTCAGATACTTGACAACCCATTCTGACTAGTGATGTTCATATCTACCCTTGCACACGGGGACTCTTTGTTGAGGTTGTTGACAATATCAAGGATTGCCCAAAGGTTTTGTGTGACTACCAATGGGATTGCAATGAGAAATTGCTAATGTTGAAACCTTGGCACTCATCATTTAATTCAACTACTGAAGCTTTCTATATTATTCCTATCTGGGTAAGATAGTTGTATCTTCCTTTACAATTCTAGTTTGATTCTTATTTTCAAGCCATTGGTAAATCTTTGGGGAAATTCTTAGGGATCGATAAAGCTTCTAAATAGTATCTTCACACCACCTACACTAGTATTTTGGTTGATATTAATATATCTAAGAATCTCCCTATTGAGATATCTCTTGACACCAAATGTGGAAGTTGGAATCAAATTATAGATTATGAGGGCATATCATTTTGATGTCACATATGTTACAATATTGGTCATGTAGCAACATTATTTGTTAAGTAGAGGCACAACAACAAGGCTACTTGGTGGAAGGATGTCTCTCCCCACCACTACTCAGTAGAAAAAGAAGATTAATGTGTTGAAGGTAGAGTTGGCTATCATGGATGCCGCTAAGATGTCATAAGAAGATGAAATCCATAAGTTTTTACCAAGTAGTCTACAACCTACACCAACAACACTTGTAGTTTCCCCTCTGACATAGAAGGACCAAGCCAAGACAACTTCATCTCCATGTAAGGTTTTGGATAGGAAAGATGAGATTTCAAAAATTGTGTCCCTTAAAGGTAATAAAAATACCATAGAGAATCTGATCGAGGTTCAGAAATTTGCGTCAACCCCAAGCCTAGGAATAGATGGGAAAGAGGGGTGCTCAAATATTTCATCTTTAAATGGTGAAGGAAAATCCATGGTAAACTGGAATGGAGTCTAAAGAGATGGGGCCTTAGAAGGTAATTGGATAGTAGCACAAAGGAAGAAGAAGAAAAATGAAGTTACTTTCAACATGCATCTTCGCTCCTATGATAAATGTTGAGTACAATCCTAAATTGGCAACTTCATTTCATGTTGTTTCTCTCGTTAATGGGTATGTTGGATCATTGTAATCCTTGATGTAATAAATTTTAGAATTATTTGTAGAAAAGGTGTAGCCCCACTAAGTTACTATTTATTGATAAAAAACAAATATTTCTTTTGATTTTATTTAAAGAGTGAACATATTCACCATTTACAAAATATATTTTCCTTCCGATTCATTATTTATTTTTATAGTATTTATTTTAAAATAATTTATTATTATTTTGATCTTTGAAATAAATTAATTATTAGAAATATTTTATCTTTTTATTGAGTATTTTAAAATAAATTAGATTGTATTTTTCATTTAATTTAAAAATAAAGGCGTGAATTGATTTGCTTTGACAATATTCAGATTTTAAATTTGGGTATAAGTTAGCAGACATTTAATTTGTTTTCACTCATATTTTTTAATGTCAAAGCTTTCAAATGGTGTGTCTACGATAAATATAAAAGACATCATCCGTTAGGTCATTTCATAAAATAGGAATGCAATGCATTGTTCACTTAGAAGGGGTTTACAGATATAATTATTTTATATCATGTAAGAGTCACATAATAGACTCAAGTAGCTACGATCACCTACAAAATAAAAACTAACTTTCCATGTAATAGGGTGAACATAAATAAACATTCAATTATATAATGAACATAAGGTACAATGTCATAGAATAGCATACAATGACCTACATAATGTTCACTTGAGGAACCTTGCTTATATATATCAAGGTGAATGATAGGATAACACAAGATTTTATGACAAATGACACAATCATTAAATGATAAAAAAATACCCTTAGTAAAGTAAGTAGGTGTGAATAGGACATAAAGGGAAAATTAGTAAGTAAATAATTATGTTTACATCAACAATAGAGATATTTACCTTTTCAATATTTTATTAAAAATTCTATTTGAAGTGATTTTGTAAAATAACTTTTAAATGGTTACTATAGAAATTTAATTTAAAATTAATTAATATTTTTAATCAAAAAATAAGTGGGGTTCACCAATTAGTGTGTTGATTAAGTGGTGTTGTTGTTGTTGTTGTTCCCACCTAGGTTCAAACCTCTGCTAGGCTATTGTGATTGTGGGCTTCTGCCTTCGTTGATCCAATGTACTCATGGGTTTGAGCCTCAACTTTGTTATATGGGATGAGGTCCCCCAATTGTGGCCTCACTGATCATAGATCTAAGTTAAAAGCATTTCACATGGACATAGAGGGCATTCATGCAAGTGTCACCAATCACATTAAAAAGTTTACTAGGAACTTTAAAAAAAAAAATTTAATTAACTTTTTCCTAAATATTCAAAATATTAAAATGCATAAGACCTTTTGTCATGAAGGAAATCAAATAATTAATTATTTCAACCTAAGAAAGAACATAATTATTGTATAAACACTCCAAAATAAGTACTTCAAAAACTTAATAAAATGCAAGCAAACTTGACTTAAATAAATACAGAGAAAGGAAACTGAAACCCTATGATTTTTAAGAATGCATGGATCCCAAATCACTAATGATTCAAATTATTGGAAAACTACATTAAATAGGAGATAGCCATTTAATCATGATCAATTAGGATGGGTAAAGCAATCAAACATACCACAAGATTCATAAAATCACTAACTCAACCAAAAATACTAGGTAAAGCGAGAAGGTCAATTGAATCCATGTCAATCTCCTCCCTATCCATCCATTGGTCACCCACACACAATTTTAAGCATAAAATTTGACAACAAAAATCATGGTTGAAAAAGCATATATTACCACTGAGAACATGTAATGTAGCAAGACACACATTTATCATACAATTAAATATATAACTAACAATCTATATAAACTTTGATATAATAATAGAAACATCAAAGAATAAGATAAGGGGTCATAATGTTGAGAGTTGCACCTAAAATAAAGAAGGTAAAAGATATTATGATTTGTAATATGTTTGACCTTTCACCTTGTAGACTAGTGCATGCTCCATTGGGAAACAAAGTCATAGCCTACGTGGAGAATGAGAGCACACAAATGTAATTTCCTCGATTCATTAAATTATAAATATTATTGAAATTTGCATTAAGGAATAACAAATGAAATTATTTCTCATTCCAAAACCTCATGAAACTTTTTTGTCCAAATTGAATTGAAATACCCATAAGGGCTCGTCAAGAATCATAAAAATAAGGCACTCGATTTGAAAACATAATGATCAAATCAACTTGAAAATTCATTGAAATGAACATACCGTGAATATTGAAATTTTGCATACAAAATTATTGGATATCCCAAGCTCGATAAACTCGAAATGCACAAAAGCTTATTGAAAGCCTTCTAAACTTTATTTAGATAAAAATATATGTTTTGATTACAAATTGGGACCGAGTATATATCAATAAACATACATGAAACATCTATAATATTTTGTTACTACTATAAATCCAATAAATTGAATAATTACAATGTGCATTAAAATAATCAAACTGATACTCCTATAAGATAGTTTGTTGTCATTAGTTTTGTCAAAGTCATGATAGTCAATGAAGATAGTCGGTAAAAAGGAAAAATATACTAAGGAAAATAATTGGTAAATCAGAGTATCAAAGACACCGAGCACCAAACAGTAACAAGAGCCGAGTTAAGAAGTAAGCGATTCTGATTAGCGTTAGTCACTGAGTCACTGAGCAAAGTTAGTCACCAAGCAGATGTTATGTCACCGAGTCACCGAGCAGAGTTAGTCACCAAGCAGACGTTATGTCACTGAGCAAGATCAAAGCACATTATCAAATATACGAAAGCCGACATAACAATTCAAATTTGATACATTGAAACTAGATGTCGAGCGGGAAAGCTTTTACAATATTCAAGGTAAAAGTTAGGTACAACATTGGGATTGCAAAAACATGATTGTACATGATCACAAGGCAACTCAACCAATGAAATACAAGCATAATAAATGCATTTGGAATGAAACCAACCTTGCATCGCTTCAATTCCACTGCAGAAGGAGAAGGATCTAAAATAGGTTAACCGCCTTAATATCATATAAAAGGAACAATGTATCTCTAACCAATCAACCTTTATATTGCAGTAGTGAAGGATTGTGGGTGTCATCCCCACCGCATTTTTTTCCTCTAACAAAGGATTTATGCGTGACCAAAATCATTGTGTTATGTGTTGCATATTTTATGAGTTGATTCATTTACTTTATGTTCATATTATGCAAGCTATCCGAAGTAGCTAACATTGTAGCTTCAACCGAGCAACCTTCATACTGTAGTAGTGATAGATTGTGGGTGTCATCCCCACCACATTTTTTCCTCTAACAAGGATTTATGCGTGACCAAAATCATTGTGTTATGTACATTGCATATTTTATGAGTTGAGTCATTTACTTTATGTTCATATTATGCAATGTATTTAACCTTATAATTGATCAGTTTGTATGCTTAAAATTTTGTAAGAGTATTGATTCACCCCTCCCCTCTCAGTACATAACTTTCCTAAGTTATCCCAACACAAACTTTAAACCAAATTTACAAAAATATCTATAAAATTGCATTGGAATATATTGATGCATAAAATAAGAGGAAATACAATGAAACAATAGTACCAGTGTCTTCTCATACACACAAAAATATTTTTCAAGTCACTAGACTTAAAGAAACACTACAAACTGCAATCAATGCTCGTAAGCTAAAATACTAGAAGTGTAGTTTAGTAAATTGTATTCTCTTATAATTTCATGCTCTATTTGGACCCTTGATTTAGTGCGCTCTCTCCTAGCTCATTTTAAACCTATGTTTGGCTACATCTCACCCACTTACATTGCCATATTCTAATATTGAGACCAAATCCTATGTCCTAGGTCCTGTTACTCCATAACCACTTTTCTCTAGTCCCTTTTTTTAGTGGAGTAGGGTTCTTAACACCCTAGTTACAGTGCCCTAGACTCTCCAAAAGGGGGAAAATTCAAACATTTGCATGAGCATCGACTCTCACCATTTGTGATCCAATCTTGACATTTTCATTTGACCGTTGGAAGTCATCCTAATTTGTGAAATGTGTTGTGAACCGTATATGGAGGAATCATCTCACATTCATAAGGAAAATAGAAAAAAAAATATGTTACATTTCATTTGATCAAGTAATTGCAGATTTGTGTCTTCAACATTATAAGTAAGCTACAACAACCTACACTTGAGTATGATTCCATGACTGACTTTTTTGTCTTGTCGTGTTATTGCATCAACAAAAGAGCTTGTATAAAGAGCATTGCATCACCACCATTATCAAATCCTAAGGTAATATAACTTCAAATTTTAACCTTTCAATTATGATTTAGCCTTTACCTTACAAGGGTTAATCTCTCTTTTGCATCATCATTATTGTTGAGGAGGTGGAAACACCAACATGGGGTTTGAAT
Organism: Thuja plicata; assembly: GCA_018584345.1. Taxonomy (NCBI): domain Eukaryota; kingdom Viridiplantae; phylum Streptophyta; class Pinopsida; order Cupressales; family Cupressaceae; genus Thuja; species Thuja plicata. Next base: position 387,056 of record MU227364.1, read on the forward strand.
TAGGCAAGAACCTATACAATACATTTATTTTCCCTCTCTTCATGTGTGCATGTATAGATATGACAACTAAGAGTAATAAAATTATATAGGGAGGACTATGACAGATTGTCCCAAATTTCAAACAGGCAAGAACTTCTTGATTATGTCAATTTTCTACTATATTTGACACTTTTAGGATGAATTACGGAGAGGCAGATCTACAGAGTTTATTGATTCAAAATCTAGAACCTTCATCTGATGAAGACAACCTCAAGACTAGAGAAATTTTATCCATAGTCTAGCATATTATACTCTAGATTGTTTTCATAATTTCTTTTGTCTCCTAATTCTAGATTTGTACTTTTGTGTTGGCTCAAATTTTATATCTTTTTGTTTATGTTGATTTTTGTCGATTTGCTATATTTTTACCGAGAAAATTGTACATATTCATATCAAATCATATCATATCAATTTACCCTAAAAAAGGGAAAATTAATCTAAGGATTCAACTCTGCTTTTGGAATAAAGTTGAAACTTATTGGTTGTTCCCCGCTGAAAAATCAATGAAGGTGTAAATAATAAATGAATAAGATTTGAGTTTACATTTCTAGGCTAAGGATTTAATTTCCACCACTTTAGTAAGACACCAAAAATTACCGACTAACTAGACATATCTGCACAAAAACAACCCTTGAATGAGGTTACACTAAAAAACCCTCTATCTCCTAACCTTAGAGAAACATGGAAACCTTGGACATCCCATGTGGATGTCTTTACCTCCATTGATTTGACAATTAATTTAGTTGTTGAATGTTAAATAATTATTTTGTGTTTCATCAAACATTATCACTACATGTAGATAATGCAAGCTTCCATGATTTTTTTTCATTGCATAAGATACCATGAAATTCCATTTTTCAACATTTTATAAAGATAAAATTCGAATCCAAGTCATTTAACATTTTTTAGAAGATTAGTGACCTAAACACATGTTTAGACATATTAGACTTATTGCAATTTTATACAAAAATAATAATTATGTGAACAAAAACCATGAATTGAACTAAACAAAGTCAATATTGTTATTGATATCCCTACACTTCTCAACGCTTTTTAGTAACTAAGAATGATCATATAACATCTCTTTTATAGAGTCAAGACACCAAAATTTGATTACAAATGAATGACTTATATTTGATTAAAATAGATGGTTTAGATTTGAGATAAGAGAACTTTATTTTCAAAATCACATGTTATGAATTATTCAAAAGAATTACTTTGAATGCAATATCATGAAAATTATTTACACAAGTCACAAAATGTGACCATTGGGTTATAGTAGAACATAAGAATCTATGGAGTTCAAATTTATTTAAAACAAGCCTACCCTTCTTCCATGGTATCTATCTAACTTTACCAAGACATTTTTTTGCTTCTCTTCTTTTATAATCTCCATGTAAAAAATTAAATCATTCTAGATAGCCTCTATGTCTTGTTCTTGGAGAAACTTATATCTACAATGTTATGTTCTATAGGATGAGAAGACTTTGTTATAGATGATATCCTATATATGGACAATTTTCTCATATTTTTAAAGAAGGCATTGATTTCCTTGACTTTATTCATAATTGTTTCATTAAAGGCTTCAGCGTTTTAGTTTAAGATAGTATCAATAACCTTATTGAATTCTCTTTGTCTCACTAGAAAGTTACAACTATCGATTTCCCAATTAATACATTTTTCTTTCAACTTGAGATCAAATACTTAGTGTTTTTGTTGGATCATTTTTTAAGGAAATCCTTGATCATTTTAACCTCCTATTTCATCATTTCTACCCTTTTTCTTAATTTTAGGACCATTTTATGATAGATAATGTATTTTATTATATTAGTTCTTTATCCTTCATCTTCTCTATAGCAAGTAACTAGGAATGATCTATTTCATTTTACTCCTATCTTGCATTGCATTCATTAGTTTCTTGATTTTACCTTTCCAAGCCAAAGTATTTTCCTATGACTCCAACTTGAAATAATGCCCTCTTTTTAGCACCAATTATGTTATCATGTATTTTTCATAGTCAAATTAAATATACTTGACAATGAATTTCACCCATCTTGAAAGAAAATCAAATTTTGAAATATAATTTAATGAGACAAAAGCATCAAATGGTAAGTATTGACATGTTGTTTCACTTAATTTTTCATCGTGGTTACTATTTTACAAAGGGGCTAATGGTTTAGGAGTTTAAGAATCATGTAGGTCTAGATGATAACAACAAAATTCTAAGTTATTCTAACATAAGTGAATGTTCCAAAATCTAAAATATAACTATACACTCTCTTTCAAGAAAAATACATATTATTGGTTTTGAAATAATGTGATGGTTTTATTTAGAAATTAGATTTGTTAGAAATAAATAGAAAAATAAAGAGGGCAATATGAGGCTTTAATATTTCCTCTTGAAATTCAACAAAATTTGGCAAGTTAGTTAATTGTAGAACATTATGTTACATTATAAATTATCTTAGCTACATATAAATAGTGCAAGCTTCATAGGAAGATTTTCAAATTACAAAAGAGATTGTGAGATACCCAAAGAATCACAAAACTTCACAAAATTTCATAAGAGAAAATTTGAATCTAAGTTGCTTCACAATTTTTAGAATATTAATAACCTAGATATATGTTTAAACATATAAAAAATTCAATATGTGAAATGAAACCATAAACTAAATCAATAAAACAATAATTATTTGTTGCTAGACCCGCACTTATTAACATTTTTTTGTCATTACAAATGATCAAGTAAATGAATGGCTCATATTTAACAAAAATTGGTGATTCAAATTTGAAATTAGAGAATATTTTTTCAAAAGTAAATTCAATCATTTTGACATATTTCTTGGATATTCTTCAGAGGAATGAATTTGGATTCTTGACAACATGGAAAGAATCCATAAAAGTGGTGAAATGTGACCATTGAATTCCAATAGCAACATTCGAATCCATCAATTTCAAAGATAACAACAAATCTAGCCTTCTTGCTTGGTATTTGATTTTATCAAGATGTTGTCATTCTTTTCTTCTTCTCTTCTTCTATAATATCCATAAGTCAAAGATTTTTAAATAGCTTGTTTACCTTGTTAATGTAGAATATTGTATTTGAAGTGTTGAAATCTATAGGTTGAGAAGATTTTGTTGTAGTCGATATCCGTAATGCTTACATAAATTGACCAAGATCTATACATCATTAGTATGACATGTGAAATAAAATAATGTTCTATAGATTGTATTGCATAGTAATTTTAAACTAGCATGAAGATAATCAACATTTAGAACTCTAACTACCACATTTATGGTAGCATATTTGCCCTCATCATCTAACATTGATTTTGTAAGAAAATATGCACTCTTGGGATGGAGATAGATTTCATGGAGGAAAATCCTTCTAGAGTGATTGCAAGGTCAAATATATTCATTTATTGCATCTTACAGAAGTTACAAAGCACTTGGGGAAAATAGGAAGAAATATAGAAGTGTGATGTAGGTGAAGAGACCAAAAAAGGGGATGAAAGGTTTTGTTGCAATAAGGGATGTCTCAAGGCTAAATGTAACAATGGAAGTTTTGAAAGTTATCAAATTCTTACAAGAGGGACCTAAATTGAGAAAAGGAAATGGAATGAAAAAGTGTAGGGAAAGCATGTATAAATAGGCATGGGAACATCATATTTGAACTAGAGAAAGAAGTCTAAAAATTGACTTTAACTCTACATAAGAAGAATTTAATGAAAAAGGGAATTGGGAATTTTGGTGATAATTAAATGCAAAAGTGGACATGAGGATGGTACATTTGTTTATAAGTTTGAAGGTTCAATGAAAGTCCACATAAAAGTTAAAAGGAAAATGTGGGAAAAGGAGGTAGGATGAGAAGTGTGGAGTTATAATGCATGATTGGAGGTGGGAACTATAAACGGGGATGAAAGTAATTAAGTTAAATAAAACTCCAAAATAAGGCAAATAATGATAGAAATGAGGGTGTGGGAGAAAAAAATGGAAGAATTCTATAGTTACCATGAAATTCCACAAAGAAGGAATTAAATGTCAAAAAATATTATCCTAAAAAATGATCTTGTGTTGAAAATGATATATCATACATGTTACACTTCATGTTAGATGTTGTATCATCTTCAAATGGAAGCACTTCCATGTTAAGATAGTTTAGCCCTCCTTAGGGGGTGTTTTAGGCCATCATCATGTTGTCCTCTCATTTCTGCCCCTTCTACATCTTTTGTGCCTGTTTAGGACCTTGATTGGGCCTCTCCAGGCACTATTATCCCACCTGGCACATTTTCCAAGGGTCCTGACCCCCTGGTTCAAGGTTGACCTTGACCTCGACCCAGGTCTCCCTTTTCAATTGGAAATTTTGTCGATTGTCGGGAGACATTCAAAGGTTTATTTTCCCGCTTTTGGATCAGCTACTTTGGGTTCCGAAGTGACGAATCTTAAATTATATTTAATATAGGTCCACTTATAGGGGTATAGGTCTAATTGGAATTTAATTCTCTTATGTAGGCCTCTCTAGAAGATTGTTCCCTAGATTTTTATATAAGGAAGTTTTCCTCCTCTCATTTTTCCTAAACAAGAATCCAAGTGAACAAGACTAAAGATTTCAAGCATCCATTATTCTACATGTTTTCAAGCTTCCAAGTGTTCAATCAAGGTTTTCAATTTTTCCTCTCAAGCATTCAAGTTCTCCATTGAAGATCAAGGATTCAAGCATTCAAGTCTTTGAAGGGATTTGGTTCAAGTATTCAAGATTCATCATTCAAACCCTAGATCTATCCATTATGGTGGTGTGATCTTCCTTCAAGATCCTTTGAGCATCCTCAAGATTCATCCATTCTTCCTTCAAGGTGGATTCCAAGCATACAATCATGGAGGTCTCGTCTTACATTTAGGGTTTATAATATTGAGTCCAAGCTTTCATATTAACATACTTGTTTACATTCAAAATATAATTGCATATCTATTGAATATCGTAGCTTCATTGTTAGATCTACTTCTACTACTTGCTAGCATTCTCTATTTCAATTATTGATTTCAAGGTTAATTCCTAAATTAGGGTTTGACTAAGGCAAACCCCTCCCCCCAACAAACAAAACCATTTTTCTTGTAGGTATAGGTACAAGACAACAAATTTAAGAGCAAATTTGGATACTCTTTCCGGCCAACTTTCAATATTCGTGAACAAATTTTTTGTCAGAGTAGTGCAGGTCAAGGTCGACATTTTGGGGTACAATTGCACCCTCGTAAAGAGGTCAAGGTCAACCTAACTCAGAAAAGAAAAATATTTCTGGGTTTTGTCCGTCTCTACGTTTCTATTTCAGACCAGTTGTAGAATTTCTCGAAACTCAACACAAACATCAGAAAACATACTTTTCCAGATTTTCTACATTCCAATTAAAGTTTTAAGCAATTCAGATCTATTATTTTACTTTATGATTAAGATATTAGATCCCCCTTCCCCTCTTTATCCATAACTAGTTGATTTTTTGTGCATTGATTGTCTCCTTTCGATTAATCAATTGGGATCTCCTTGTCTTGGATTAGGAGGCCACACATTTCCATATCCCACACACACATATATATCACACTCACATATACACTCATATATATATATATATATATATATA
>MU227364.1:414502-457883 GCA_018584345.1 Thuja plicata
TATATATATATATATATATATTACATTTTGGTGAACCCATGATAGACAACTCTTTCTTTTGGGTGTTAGATGCTTTGCCTCTTTTCCTTAAAGACTAGCTTTTGCATACATATTAAATTAGTTTTCTTTAATGCTCTTGCATTTTAAAATACAAAAAAATCTACATACTCATAAAAATCCAAAAACATTTCTTGCATTTCATTCACTATGAATATCTTTAAGATGCTTTGGGGTATGGTTATTTTCCTCATTATTCTTCTTTTAGCATCTCTTTATAGTACTTATGATGTTTATGAGAGTATCATCCATTTCATCATGTTTATTACTCTTCACGTTTCACTTGCTTATGCTATTTTGAGATTAACTAATACTAGTCTTCCTACTTTCAAAACTTTCATTAAGAATTTGTGTAGCGGACTTATTGCTCTTTTGGATTCTATGAAGAATTTGGTAGATGATACCCCATTTCCTAATCTTCCTAATCCTAATCCAATCCTTCCTAATCTAGTTGCTAATATTCCTAATCCTAATCTTATCCTTCTTAATCCAATTCCTAATATTCCCACTCCTATTTCTCCATCTTCTAGTTCTTCCCACACTCGTGATGGGGCTCAAACTATGGTTCATGATGCAGATGTGCAAGAATTCTTTGATTTACCTTCCCCTTCTTATCCAATCCATGATGATGTTAAAGGGAAGAGAAAAGAAACTTACTCTAACCCAATCATTCTTCCTTACACAACATTTTCTCATGATCACCGTAAACAATCACCTCCTGTAGAAGCTTTACAAGATATGTACACTACATGATACAATATGGAGGCTAAACAAGGTTATAAGGGTTTAGGGCTTGGTGTTAATGAACATGGTATTAAATATCCGGTTCATCTCTCTCCTAAAAAATATAAGCATGGTCTAGGCTTTCCGCTATCTCAATTTAAGGTGGTTGATTTTGGCCGTCACCCTCCTCTTCATATTCTTCTTCCAACACCTTCCTTAGATTACCCTGATACCCCTCAAGAAGTGGCTAAGAAGGTATATGTTTAGTTAATGAATTCTAAAAAATAAATCTTTAAACCTATGTCGAAAGATGCTCTCTCCAAGTACAAATGTCCTTTTCATTATAGTAATACACATTTACTTGTTGATTCCATGCATTTCAAGATGTATGTTAGAGAAAGAGCTACTTTAGGAATCATATCTCACTCTCGTGCGGTATTACAATTTCTTCATAATTTCCATACAAGGAATACCCCTCGTTCTTCAATAATATAGATCTTTCTCCCTCTTGTATCTTCACTGGGGGGCAAGAGCTACTTCTTCCATTTTTTCTAGGATCCATTATGCTCTTAGTATGTATTTTGTTTTGAGATTAATTGGTTACTCTTTCTATATTCTGTCCATATGGTATGGTATAGTACATCCTTCCTTTGCTCACAATCATCTATAGCTCTACTAGTCTTCATGATATCCTTTCTAAGACATTTTCTTTGCTGGGATATCTCTTTGTTACAACATCTCTTGATCTGATTGGTGTATCCCTTTCTTTCATCCCTGGGGGGCAAGTTTCTCCTTCTTTCTCTCTGTCTAAGGATCTACTTTCCTTATCTTAGTGGCATTTGTTTATTCTATAACATTATTTACTTATAAAGACTTATGTTTTGACTATGTATATCCTCTTATATGAGAGGTGATTGTCTTAGGTCATCACCTCTTCTTTATTTTGCAAATTATGTTCTTTATAAACTCTTGCATTTGCTTTGGTTTAGAGTTTGCTTCCTTCATTCTAAGATTCCTCTTCCTCTTGATCGTAGGGGGCTTGATGATTGAATCTTTGATCCCTCTTTGAACTTATTTGAAAGATGATATTTTATCCTAAGCGCTCCTCTATGGTGGGGGTCTTGTTGATAAGATCTCTTCCTCTTTGAGGATCCTTTTTCCATAAGTGACATATCCTTTTCACGATTATCTATGCTCTTAGATGTAAGGGTCAATACTCTTCGCTAAGATTATAGTATACATTGTTGCTAACATGATATCTCCTTACTTTGTGAAGTAGGTATCCTCCTTTCTCTTCATTATCATGTCTATTAGGTAGCCATAATAAGGAGGGTGACATATATAGGGTCTCCCTTTTATTATAGTTTACATTTTACAACATGCTAAATCCTTAGAAGGTAACACACATAAGTTGCTAAATCCTGAAGAGATACACATTTTTAAAATTCAAATATTTTAAATCCTCGGAAGGTAATGCACATAAGTTGATAAATCCTGAAGAGACACACATTTTTATTTTTTATTTTTGCTAAATCCTCGGAAGGTAACGCACATAAGTTGCTAAATCCTAAAGAGACACACATTTTCATTTTTATTTTTGCTAAATCCTTGGAAGGTAATGTACATAAGTTGATAAATCTTGAAGAGACACGCATTTTATATTCCATGGTGATACAAGAATGCGGATCTATGGGTATTCCAAAAGTTGTCAGAGGACGCATTACAATTATAAAACACAATTTATGGGTGAACCTATTGGGCTCTCCCTCCTTGGTGATTCATGGTAAGGTGGGCATCTTACTAGGCAAGGTAATCAATCTCTCTTTTCTCTCTTTCACTTTCACGCTAGTAGGATAAGATCATGAAACTATGTTATTTATAGTGTTTCTCTTGTCTTGCTTATATAGTCATTTATGCTTTTATGATAGCTTTCCAAATATGATATTAATATAGGAAGCATTTCTTAGTAAGGTTTCCTTTGCTAGTTGATTTGGGCTTTATTTTCTCTTTTCTTTCGTATCCTTGTGCATGTATGTTGAGTTAGAATCCTTGGCCTAGGGCTCATGTCCTTGACTAAGTGATGTTCTACCTCGTTGCGATCACTGGAGTCTTTCTTTTAACTTTACTGCGAGTATGTTCCATTTCCATACTCCCACTAAAGTGGGGTCTTAATGTATCATCTTAAAATGGAAGCACTTCCATGTTAAGATATTTTAGCCCTCCTTAGGGGGTGTTTTAGGCCATCATTATGTTTTCCTCTCATTTCTTCCCCTTCTGTGTCTTCTGTGCCTGTTTAGGACCCTAATTGGGCCTCTTTGGGCACTGTTTATCCCACCTGGCACATTTTCCAGGGGTCCTAACTCCCTCGGTCAAGGTCAACCTTGACCTCGACCTAGGTCAGGATCGAACTCAACCCTGACCTATATCAGGGTCAACCTCAACCTCGACCCAGGTCCCCCTTTTCAATTGGAAAGTTTGTCGGCTGCCAGGGACATTCAAAATTTCATTTCCCGCTTCCAGGATTGGTTGTTTCAGTTTCTGAACTAACGACTCTTAAATTATATTTAATATAGGTCCAATTATAGAGGTATAGGTCTAATTGGAATTTAATTCTCTTATGTAGGCCTCTCTAGAAGATTGTTCCCTAGATTTGTATATAAGGAATTTTTCCTCCTCTCAATTTTCCTAAGAAAGAATCCAAGTGAACAAGACTAAAGATTTCAAGCATCCATTATTATACATGTTTTTAAACTTCCAAGTGTTCAATCAAGGTTTTCAGTTTTTCCTCTCAAGCATTCAAGTTCTCCATTGAAGATCAAGAAAACAAGCATTCAAGCCTTTGAAGGGATTTGGTTCAATCATTCAAGATTCATCATTCAAACCCTAGATCTTTCCATCATGGTGGTGTGATCTTCCTTCAAGATCTTGTGTGCATCCTCAAGATTCATCCATTCTTCCTTCAAGGTGGATTCCAAGCATACAATCATGGAGGTTTTGTCTTACATTTAGGGTTTCTAATATTGAGTTCAAGCTTTCATATTAACATACTTGTTTACATTCGAAATACAATTGCATATCTATTGAATATCATAGCTTCATTGTTAGATCTACTACTACTACTTGCTAGCATTCTTTATTTCAATTATTGATTTCAAGGTTAATTCCTAAATCGGGGTTTGACTAAGGCAAACCCCTCCCCCCAACAAACAAAACCATTTTTCTTGCAGGTACAGGTACATGACATCAAATTTAAGAGCAGATTTGGATACCCTTTTCGGCCAACTTTCGGGATCCGCGAACATAATTTTCGTTGGAGCAGTGCAAGTTGAGTTCAACATTTTGGGGTACAATTGCGACCCCGTAAAGAGGTCAAGGTCGACCTGACTTAGAAAAGAAAAAAAAAATTCTGGGTTTTGTCCATCTCTGCGTTTCTGTTCCATACCCGATTGCAGATTTTTTCCTGAAACTTAACATAGACATCAAAAAACAAGCTTTTCCAGATCTACTACAATCCAAGGTAAATATTTCATTCCAATTAAGGTTTTAAGCAATTCATATCTATTATTTTACTTTATATTTAAGAGATTAGATCCCCCTTCGCCTCTTTATCTATAACTAGTTGATTCCTTTTTGTATTGATCATCTCCTTTCAATTAATTAATTGGGATCTCCTTGTCTTGGATTAGGAGGCCACACATTTCCATATCCCACACATACATATATATCACACTCACATATACGCTCATATATATATATATATATATATAAAATCTTACAGATGTATATAAATTATATGTGGAATTTAATGGATTGTGTTATGGTTAGTGTCCTTGAATTTGGAAATTGTATGTAGTTGCATGTTTTGTCATCGAATCTTGAGTAGATAAAGGATTGCATATGAATAGTAGCATATTTTGGTCAAGATGAATATTGACATCTAAAGATTTATGTGTATGATGTTTTGTAGCTTGATCTCATTAGAAATAAATATATTTGATCATTTTGTAATAGCTAGCTCATAAAATGACAGAACTATTTCCTTTTACTGCAAATTTATTTAGGCTTGAATAAACTAGCGCTTCAATTGTCTTGGGTCTTTTGTCATTCTTTCTTGTTTATCGAGTTTTGAATTTTTCGTCTTTGGTTACTTGTGACCCCTTTTGTGTTGCGCTTATATCCTCAAGTGTTTTTGGTTAGTCTCTAATTAGACTTAGGTAAGTTACCACATCTACCTTGTGATCAACCTCTCATGGTATGTTTGAATATCATGAATCTATTCCTTGGTTTTTTTGTGGCCTGGATGTAAAAAGGGTAAAATTTAGTACACGGTTTGGTTCCTTCCATCCTCAAATTTTGTTTATGTTGATGGTGGGAGTGGTCACTCTATCATTGGTTATAAGGAGATTATATTTTCTCCACGCTTCATCATGCAATATCATTCCAGGATGCTTGTATAAGTATTCTATGTGGGTTCACATTAAACTTGTGTCACCATGCACTTTATTATGCAATCATGTGTTTGGGTGCAATGCTTGTTAGCTTTGGAAAAATTGACCATGTTTATGTGAAGTTGTCAATGTTGTGATATGTGTTTGTTGTAATTGAAACATAAAAATATTTATTTTTGTTTTATATGTTAATTTATCTTCTTATAAAAATTGAGGTATTACAAGCCCAATGCACTTACATGACCTACACACTTGACTTAAGCTATCATTCATTTGCTTTCAAATAATAGATTTGTTCATTAGATAGATTGTGTTGGATATTGACACTCTGCATGATTCTTTGGACACAATCATGTAGATCTTCCATCATCCTTCTCCACGTGAATAAAAAAATCGCATTCAAAGAAGATATAAAGAGAAAATGATTGCAATGTTAATTATTAAACTTCCCCTTTAGGGAAATGACAATAGGTTGGAGATGTTTAGGATTTGTAAGACATTCAAACTTTTTACCAAACAACAAAACATATCAAATAATTGATACAAAAAGATAAGCACAAGTTAGTACCAAATAACATAAGTAAAAAAATCATAAACATGTATGAAGTCAATGATATAATAAAATACCTCTATTGGAAATAAGATTAATTCATCAATCATATAAATAATATAAGGTGTCACCATAATATATAAACTATAGTGTCTCTCAATGCACTAATATCTGTTATTTATATCAACCAACACTTGTTGTAATGCCAATATAATGGATCAAGAAGGTCATTGATAATATATATCTACACAAACAAGTCATTCATCACGTGGGTCAACATAGCCAAGTAAAATAGATAGGTCGTGCTAATACACCTAATTTATTTTTCAGTTTTTTTTTTTTTAATGTATCCTCTCTAGTTTCTCTATTCACTTTCCAAATTTGTATAATACAATCATTTATGCCCTTCCAACGATTTTAGTCTATTTTTCTAATTCTTCTACATCCTTTGCAATTGCTTGTCCACCCTCCTTAATCTTTTTCTCTAATCTAGCTAATAAAGGAACTTCAGGGCCACATGTATTATCTGTTCTTTTGAACTTTTTGAAGTCTAGGCCTACCCTTTGAGTAGCATTTTCTAATTCAGGGATGATACTTGAAGGAAAACTTGGTGTTCGTGTATAAACAATAGCACCTGAATAGCCTTCCCAAGCATCATTTTTGCCTTGATAGTAAATGAATATATAATCATTTGCGTTATTTTGTATATTAGATGAAAGTATATACCTGCAAAAGAATTTATACAAATATTAGTAACAACTCCAAATGTTAAAAGCACCATTATAAAAAAAATATGAGCACTACTAGAGATCCATTGGATTAAATTGCTATCTCTTTAAATTGATATTAGAGAGACAATTATAATTATATTTTGATGAATATCTATTACATCATTATCATATCTTTTCATAATAAAAGACGTGTGCACAATTTTTCCTTTTACATGATATTCTCATAGCCACAAAAATAATATTATATATACTTATAAAAGCTTAATTGATAACTTACAATGTTAAAAATCTCAAAAAAAGATATTAACAAGTTGATTATATATTCACAAGACCAAGTTATAGTATTTTCTACAGGGTTTAATGCTAGTAATCTTTTCTATCAATATGATGAATGCTTATCACATCATTGCCAATTTTATTTTACATGACAACAAACATTAACTTCTAATCCATATAAAATAATTTTCGGATGAATGTTGAGGTTTGGGAGTATACGGAGACTGTCACCTCTGGAATATTTAGAGGTTTCAAACATCTAAATCTGGAGGACTAGTTACAAATCGCAGATCTTGCTCTGCCTCTGTCCACAGCAGAGATGTGAAACATCTGGTAAAGACTGAAACATAATATAGCATGACGGGACGATTTACCTTGGATAATTAGGGTTCTGAAGTAAGGGATCATGAAGAAGGCGGCCTCCATTGTCTTTGAAATTGTGCAAATGGATGGTACCTGAGGCGTTGGTCTCAAAAAGATTACCGAAGACTGTGTTACAATTTCAAAATTTTGAGCATTATGTTTGGATTCCTGGTATTGTATATTTTTTATGGCATTCCTTGCTTTTGCATTATTTTAAGTTTGTTAAGCATTGGACTCTGAATTTGGGGCGTTAGGTATTGAGTACTTAAAATCCAAGCTAGACTCTATGAAACATTGGGAATCCTTATAGTTTTGTAATTTTGGAATTTCATGTTTGGTGTATTCCATCGCAAAGAAATTTGCCTGGTACTAAGATTTCAGTAATCTATTGCTGCCTAAGTTACGTCAGGGAGAAATGCGGGTACCGAAGGCTACCAAAACCTGGTATTAGGGTTTCATATTGACGATATGAGTGTCTTGAAACTTGGAAGCACTATGAAGTACTACAATACCAAAAAACCTAAGCCAATGGTTTTAAGGATTGTTTGTTTTCAGATTCTTGAAATACTCCAGCAGAATAGAATCCATAACTAAATCAGTCGTTTCGACATAATATACTTTGATTCCTAGGCAACTAGGTCGAAACACAAGGTCTTCTAAATCCACTTAAATTATAAAATATCTAAACAAATCAAACGGGTCATGTGGTTTGAGAAAGACTTCTTCTGTATAGAATTTCACCAGAGTTACCAAGTATGGGAGACAAAAGATGCACTAATAAGGCACCTAAGATGCATTCATATTTTAGAATACAAGAACCTAAAAAAATCTTTGGTCGCTCACATTAAAAACATAGAACTGTAAGACCATGAAACAGAACAAAAAATTACAACTTTCCTAAAGAGAGAAAATTCAGAATAGTAGAGCTGAATGTATAAAATAATAAATACGATGATTAGTTAGAGCATGAAGTGTATGATTCAAAAAATTAAAAAAAATTGCATTGAAAGATATGGAAAGAAAAAGAAATCATAAAAATGAATCAATAAATTGAATGCAGAGGAAAATTAATATAGTGAAGTATATCATGTGAAAAAGTACCATTCAAGAAAATTATCAGGATAAACTCTTGAAATTTAAATAAATACACAACCACAGGTAACCACTAATGCTCAGGTTTCTTTGTTGGTAAATGACACGAAAATGTGTTAAATGGGGTGTATCCATAGTCATACAGATAGTTATATGGACTTCTTAAACACTTTTCTTTCCAGAACGAGTAGATAATGCTTTCAAGCTGACTGGCCGTACTTGTCATAGTTTTGATATTTTGGTGGGAGCAAAGGACCTTTTCAGCACTCAATGCATCAATGGCAATGCCGATTTTACAATCGTGATGGATGGCCAGGTATATGTGCATGCAGACTGCTCATGCATTATCCCTTTACAATGTTCTGGATTTCAATTCCATAAACACATGCCAAAACGGTAAGAGCAAAAGATTTTCTGCATTGACATGTGTAATGTTCGATATGCACATGGTTGTCTTGCACTCAAGAGAACATTAAAATTGTAATGGTCGCGATAATTTGTTATAAATATCAGCTAATACTTTTAAAGGGCTTACTCCACAAGATATGCATGCAGATTGCTCATGTGTTTTCCCTTTACAATGTTTTGGAGTTCAATTTCAATACAAAGGGAATAATTGGATATCTAAGATCTTCAAACTAGAAAGCCAAGTTCTGATATACAGTTATCCATTACTATGCATTTAAAATGCAAGAATGCTGAAGCAAACAGGAATCCTCACATTGCAACCCAATTCAGGCTTGGGCCTTTTAATGAATATCTCTTTGAAAACAAATTATGCAACAATGTGCATGTCATCTATTGGTTGGTCTGAATTCGGTGCTACACTTATTACCAGTTATGCATGTATCTAATCTTACCTATCTGTGGTAAGGACTAGAATCAAATGCCATTACATAGTATATGAATGAAGGTTTAATTCATCATTTTTTTGGGTTTTTAGTTTTTCACACAAATTTATTATGAAGAAAAAATTACCTATCGAGGCAACGAATTAGGGAGATTATTGCATTCTTTTTTAAACAGTCTAAAATTGAATAGGCAAATAATAGCTAACTAACTGAATTAAATATAAAATATATTTTCATTGGTAACTACAGTTAATTAGGTACCGATGGAAAGGAATTTTTTGTGAGATATTGCATTCATGTAAGGATAAAGTGACATACCAGTCGTCCTGATAATGAAGATACTTGTTATCATGATTGTAGAGAATCCCAAGTTGAGAAGAATCTTGCACAAATCTCTGAATAGCATGACGAGTGAAGAAACTGCCATCGGGTGTTGATATTCTCCATGACAACTTTCCTATAAGATTCCTTGATGTGGGATAAAATTCATGCACTTGGCAATCATAGGTATCAAACAGCGGATTCAAGCCTCCACTTATGTACCACTTTCCTCTGAAATCAGCAACATTGAACTCTTTAACAAGAGCAGAAGGATCTGGAGCAGGGGATGCCCCTTCACCTTTTTTCCTAGGGACACATTTCTTTCGTGACAATGCACATTGATTAAAGTGATCAACAGCATCATTTTCAAACAGATCTCCACATTTGATCTGTAAACAGATTTCAATGCTTGAAATTAATACTGTAATTCTAAATTTTCTAAGAATGCAAGAAGAATATAAAATTGAGGCAGACAAGCAATGGGAAGTGGGGAGGAGAGAGAGAGACCTGACATGCTGTCTCATCAGGACGATTATTACAGATTTCGATGCAAGCAACATTTGCTGCACACGCTGGGTTTGCCATGCAGCGTACCAATTCTTCTCTACAAAAGGACAGAATCTATATTAAAAAAGGTTTTGAATTTAATCACAGCAATAAAAGAGCAACTAAGCATATGGAGCTGGGAAACTGCATTTGGAACAAAAGAAAAATATCTATTCACATATTGCAATTTTATGATTGGCTAATGGCATGTAAAATGGAAAAATATTTTACAATGGCGGTACACAATTGACGTTAAAGATATCTCCTAGGGTGGCTTCCATATGAACATAGGAGTGCAGAAAAGGTTTGAAGATTCAATGTATGTGTTTTTCATCTTTCCAGTTGAGATGTCGTTATTTGATCTTCCTAATGGGGCTATGATGATTGGTCATATCTCTCATTAGAAGATTTGGTAAACTGCATTTGGAGTGAAAGAAAAATCTTGATTCACACATTGCCATTTTATGATTGACTACCTGCATGTAAAATGTTTAGTAAAAATGAAAAAATATTTTGAACTCTCTAGTACAAAACTAACTTTAAAGATATCTCCTAGGGTTGCTTCTATATGAACATAGGCAGGCGGAAAAAGTTTGAAGAAACAATATATATGTTTTTGCATCTTTCCTGTTGAGATGCTGTTTTTTTATCTTCTTTGATGATGGGGTTATAGTGATTGGTAAGGAAACCAGTGTGTTATAACTAGAAGAAGATTAGTGAACGCTAAAAATTGTATATAAAAAAATTGTCCAAGTTAAAAAAGTTTGTGAATATAATTCTTTCAAACAAAGAGAAGAGCTTTTGAACAATCATTTTCAGTTGCATCAAATTAATGTCCCATTGTACTTCATTTGGTTATTTAGAGGTTGCATGGACCCCCAACAGATAAAGTGCTTTGCACATGTTCTTTCCTATAAGTTTATTGTTACTAACCTATCAGCACCTTCGAGATTCCTTGTCATGTAATTTGACAATTTCTAGACTTGTAAAAGAATATTGCAATTTGTATGGGTGTTTGGAACAAGCAGAGACATGGTGTAAAAGACTTGGGGAATTGTAGGGACGATCCATAAAACAGGTCTCCATGACAGGTCATGGTGAGCTGGACTGGTCCTTATGCAATCATGATGGAACATTAACAATAACAGTAGCAAAGAGATGGGTATCCGTATAACCAATGATGAAACTTGTCAATAGCAATGACTGAACTTGTCTGTAGAGCATCAATTACGTGTTTGATCATGATCAAATACATCTCCTATAAGATGGAAATGAAAACCAATCACCCAGACTGGAAGTTAGAGTGATTGATAGATCAGCAGTTAAGCTGGTTTCTGATTTGGAGCATTTACTGCTGGGTTTTTAGTATCATTTGGTTAAATGAGATCTCTTCTTAGTAGTATTTTTGAAGACCTGCTTCTTGTCATATCAATGTTATGCTCCATTGAACATCTAATCTTAAGTAATTTCCTAAAGGATATAAAGACTTAAATGTGGAGGCCTACTCTTTAGCCAAAATCAGTGCCCATTAAAGCAAATGGTATTTTGGGAATGAATAGGAAGAATCTGTCTTGTGATTGGGACTAATCAGATCATTCGTACCGAATGTAGACAATGCTTTCATCCCCTGTTTATTGGGATTTTCATAGTAAGTATATCACATTTAATTTTCGAGTAGTACTTATATAAACAAAGCCACATTAAAAATGTGGTACTTGTGAGTTGAAGTACATTTTATTGGCATTTCCTTTTCTTATGCATGTTGAGAGCGAACTACACATAATTTCAATGTATCATCTTTTATCAAAAGATGACCAGCCGAATGACATCAACATGCAAAAGATAACCCAAACAAATTTCTGAAATCAAAATATTATTGAATAACGAAATTTGCCCTCAAATTTTTATTACATAAAAAGAAAAAACCTATTTTTTATGGTATTTAGGGCGTTGTGTAATACCTGCACTCATTCAACAAACAGCCATATATCTTGGGCCCATCATCATCAGCATAAGAAGGCAGACCAAACAAAAGAATCCACGACACAAAAAATGTTGCCATTGTTGATTGAGTGCTGTATTTAGAGCTAGCATCTCTTAGCCATGCTTTTATATTATCAGAAGCCTTCAAGACCAATCGAATTGTCCTTTGTCTGGTCCATCTACTAACACAAATGTTTGCTTGATCTGCAAAAAGGTCTATCAGCGAACATACTTCTGTTTTTTGTGCACCAGGAACAAGCACTTTACTTTTGGTCAGAGAATTTTTTTCATTTCGACTTGTGGCAGGGTCAAAATCACAATGTTGACATTCAAATTTATTTTTACCACATATCGCAAATTGAAGAAGAGGATACTTAGTACATGGTTTATTCCTGATCCGGGTCCAGCAATAGAAGGCTATATCTCTAAATCTTGTGTTGTCCGTCAGAACAGAGTTGTTTGAACTTTTCATGATATACTTACTCTGGTATAACCCAGACATCGAGACTGGAGATAAGGCCATAGTATGAAATGGATCACCTGCACAGAACCAAAGAAGGATGTTCATTAAGTCTACACCCAACCATGACCTGGCAAGTTGATGTATTCCTTATAAGTCACCATTTCTAACTAAGGTAGCTCCAATTTGGTGTTTTACAATTTTATTGAGGAATTATACTGTTCCAAACATAAAATTAGAATATCAATTAGAATCTTATTATTATTTGGAAATTCTTTTGCTCATGACTTTCATGTATGAGCTTGGCTTTAAATTTTTTTTGAAGTGAATTATTTTTTCGAGCATTACATAATGATGTAGTCTGTTGGTTCCTATTTTGTAGTTTGATTATATTTTCAATATTTTGTCCATTTTAGATGGTGTAAAGCTTATTTGAGACACAATCCAGTATACTTTTTAATGATGACTTTCAACACTTTGATTTGAAGGACATGCATGATGAAAAAAAAGCAATTCTCATTCTAAATTGGGTCCTTGAGATGCACTGCATGTGTAAAATTTGAGTCTTCTAACATTAGATAGAGCTTAGAATTGTTTCTATTTAGTCAAAAGACAATTGTTGTAAATTAAAAGTCTTTCTTAAAACTTCTGAAACTTAAAATTCCACAAAGATGTATACACTCTTAAAATAAATATAGATAGAGCACTTAAAGAGGAATCTCTACTGATATAGACTTCTTCCAACCTTAGATAACTACCAATAGTAGCCAAAACTTCAAATGATATTTATATATACAGGTAAAATGCCCATTCTTAAACATTTAACATTTCCACAGTTAAAGATAATTTTTATCAATAAAAATAGAATAATCATTTGTCTTGTTTTTTTAATATTTGGATAAATCAACACTATTTGTCTATTAAACAATTTAATATCTAAATAAAATGAATTGCAACTAAAATCAACTGCTTTCGCTGAACAACAATCTGACGAAAATATCTACTAACACCCTTAAAACCCATTTCACGCAAACAATTGAAAGTCTTATTTACCACTTTTATATAACTGACGTAACAGATTCCATTAAGTATTTGACTATTAAACTATAGAAAAACACATCAACTAATTACAATTGAAATTGGTTGCTTATCCAGAGAACAATCTGACTCTAACAGAGCTACTAACATCCTTAACACCCATTTCAAGCAAACCATATTTCTGTGTTGCAGAAACCAGTGCTAAATGTGAAAGTATTGTCTGCATCGTTGTATCCTTGTTATTCACTTATCTCCTAATTAAATTTAGTGTTACGTAAAGGAAAAGCTTAAAGCACTGGTTAGTTGTATTTCACAGAGCTCCTCAATGAAATGCAGAAACAGATCTAAAGTCACATAAACTCACGCAAAATATCAAAATAGTTGCAGACAATTAAAACCCACTTCTCCTTTCAACTGCACTATGATAAAACTGAAAGAACTGCAATATAAAAGCGTATGAAACATACCAGAGTTTTGTTGCAGAGCTCCAAAATAATGCAGCAATAAAGTTGATGCAAAATGCATTACCATGGGCTTAATTAATAGACTCAAAATATAGCTACGTGGTTGAGCCAACAACCATGCAATTCAATGATTGTTTCGAAACTCTTTTCTTTGTTTGTTCAGAAAACGTGCCATGCCACTATTCATTGATTCAATGAACGTCGATTTCAGAAGATATTGCATGCCTCTTATTTGTACTCTCTGTAAGTCATCAACGACGTTGTCCAAGCTCTTGCTACCGTTGAATGGTTACGTACCAGTGCGAATGGGAAATTGAGCTTCTTATCACTTTGTTGTTCAATTTCCAATCATTGAATTGGAGGAATATCCATGAATAGGAGGAATATCCATTCTGTAATAGTACATTAATTTTTTTTCAGTTAGGGGACTGCTCAGAAGTTTGGAGCACTCACCATCATCTTGTATGAAAAAGGATGGAATTACGATCTAAATTGTCTTTAACTTCTACTATAAATACGAATTTGAACTACCAAATTATTGATGAGGGTTGGATGTAATGTAACATTACAAGCAATGTGCAAGTCAATTCATGTCACTTTTAAAAATGTATGATGCTTGTCACATTTGACTTTTTTTCTTGCCTAATTTTCACACCAAGGGTTATATAGATTTTTTCTTTTTTTGGTTTGGTTGCTTTCGGTATAACACCTTTTGACACGTTTGCACCTGATTCTCTATATTTAGTTTTCTTTTTTGATAGCAAAAGGGTTGACAACGAATAATTTGATTGTCTATGATGAAAGATACATAATTACTATAATCAGTGCTATTTATGCAAGAATTAGATGCAATTCAATATTATAAAATGAGTGATACATTTTAAAATATGATTCTTTTTTATATATTAATTATTGGAGGTATCACTGCCCTTTGGGCGCGACTAATCTTCTGATGTGTACATACCCGTTCGCAAGGGCATAACACAATTGATTACTGGCCCACGGATTCGAACTCGAGACCATGGGGAATTACCCACGACCTCAAGCCTCCTCCGCAAGACTGGGCAAACTATAGGTCGAAGCCTATGATCCTTTTTAAAAAAAATTCCCTCTGATTTTTATATTGAGAGGTGTAAACATGTTAAGAATATAAAAATATTACGAATATTAAAAAATAAAAGAAACTAAAATAATTCTAAAATAATTAAAATATTCTTTAGTAAATACATATAAAAAAGTCTTTAATAAAATAACCTCATAAAAGTAAATAAAAGTGCACTTAAATAAGGATAAGTTGAAATCAAGTAGGTGTTGAATGAATAAAATATAAATATTTTTAAACTAAAATAAAATTGTTTTCAAAATGATTATAATAATTTAGTATTGACATTGTTATATTATTTGGTCGATGTATTTTGAATATCTATATTAATGATTTTTTGGTATTGGATTCAAGTATGTGTGTGTGCACGCATGTGAAGCATACCAATAACTAGTATAGCTAACTTTGTGCACACCTAAGCAGTACATTGGATTTCAATGATTTCAAGCTAACTAGTAGTTGTTATAGTTAACTTTGTGCACCCATAGATCCTAAAGGATACATTGGATTTCAAAGATTTTTTGTTGTTGTCTCTATATGTGATTTAATTGCTTATGGCTATTGTTTTGGCTTTTGGGTACTAATGGTGCATGCTGCTCTGAATTTTTCATACACGCAAGGTTAAAATATTGGTCATTTCAAAGTGTTGCCTAATACCTACTTTAAGATGCTCCAATAATCGTGCACTACAACCACCTCAACAATTGCCAAGATTTATGCACTAATGTCGTATTAATTGTTAAAAAATTCTCACTACTAGGAGTACAAGTGGATGCTATTGATATATGAATACAAGTAGACAGCTATTAGTATACACTATATTTATTAATGAACATGTGTGAGGATATTCGTTCCTCATAAAGAGGTGAATTTAGTGAATGCTCAAATGTGAGTACAGTCCTTCTCTGGGTTCACTCCAAAAAGGTGCCAACTCATAAAGGGAAATATGACACACAGAACCAACTTTAAAAGGAATTGAGCGGAGAACAAGGTAGGTGGAAGGTCTGTTTTTGTCCTTTGATCACGAATGAAACAGACATTTTGTTTCGTCTTTTGTAGCAGTGATCACAAGCATTTATACCATTTTTAACGCCATGTTAGATGGTCTGGACAATGCAATCTTCTGCAAACTTTTTACAGAAATTCTGCCGGGCTGATTTTAGTGGAGGGGGGCCATTAGGTGGGGTTCAATGGTTGGTGTACTAGTTGTGATAGTACATGTTATAAATTACTATTTATTTGACATATTGATCAGAATATTACTAAACATGTGATATACATGAATTCAAAATAAACATTTTAGAACTTATTAAATTGTTAAAAAGAAAAGTTATAAATATATATAATGTTTTTGATTAATGCAAATAGGGATATCAAAAGAGTCCAAATTCTTGTATAAAAGATAGGTGGATGAAATGAAGTGGGAAAAGAGAGTTTTGACCTTATATAATGACTACCAAAAAGCTGGATGAAAAACATTTAAATAGGTCACAAACAACACAGTAATATCACAACCAAGAGATAGGAATAATTGCACCAAGTTGCCAAACATTACTACAAACAAATGAGAGAGTACAAACCGTCGAGGTCCCACTTAGACAATCCAGAAGTGATTTGACATGTTAAACTATTGGGTCATTTGTGTTAAACTTTTGAGTTAGTTGTGTTGGAAATAAAAGGTTAGCTAACATGATTTATGGTTACCAAAAGGTATTGAGATCATTTAGGTTGCATAGAAGTTATATTTTAAATAAGAACATGATGATGTTCTAACAACAAATGATATCTTTGTGTTCAACTATTGAGGCTTCCATGATAAATTTTGGTCAAATATTTGAAAATTCATTCTGAGAACACTTTTTAATAGATGTGTTGATGTAGGAAGTTGCATGATGAGTCACACCTTTAAACTTTAACTATAGATAGATAAGAGTCCATAGAATATTTCTAATAAAAATGGAGGTCCTACAAAATTCCATGTAACTGCTACATGGCCACAAAGTTAATGTAATTGCTACATGACCACACAGTTAACCCACACAACTACTAGCTCCTCTCCCCTATCGTTTACTAATCCACACACGTTTCTCATTAATCAAGGGTGAAAATAATTGCCACATCTTTTATATTGATTGAGCATTGAAATTATTTAAAAGTAAAAAAGTTAAGTAGTTTTCAATACAAACGATTATTCTTAATGTGCTTATTAAGAGAAAAAATAAATTTAAATACATACATTTAGCCTTAGAGTTTGACAATGACAAAGGACAATAACTTAATAGTTGTACGACCAAATTTAAGTATTTTACTATGATGAATTTTTTTTAGACTTTATTACAAGAAAGGGAAGATTTGGGACATACCATCAAAACTTTTATAGGTTTATTCTTATGTGTATGTATGATTTAAAAAAAAAGTTTATGTATAAATGAATGACAAATTTGAATGAATAAGTTGTTGACCATCAAATTTAGGCATTAGACAACATAATAAAAAAGACGTGTTGTTTCAAAGGATACAAGTAGCTATATTGACTTTGATGGTAAATCAATTATTTAAGAGTATGAGTATTTGTGGATATTTAGTTTTGTTGGGCATGGTTTGATTTTCTATTATTTGAGCAAGTTAGACCATTCTATGGTGTTGTAGTGATTGTTTGAGGTGGTGGTTGAATTGGTTAGATAATATTTTATTTTTATCTCATTGTTAGGTAATCTTATTGTGATCTATAGGGATTGTTGGTTATGGTTGTCATACAATCTTATGAGCCTCGACAAAGACATTGAACTTGTATGAGTATTATATTAGACTTGGCTTTGAGAGGCTTATCAAATCGGGAAACCACAAGATTTGAGTAGGAATCATAAAATTAGTATGCATTTGAAATAGGTAAAGTACTCTTGCAACAATATGTGTATTTGGTATTGAGTTCTATATTTGATATGTTTGGAATAAGTTATGAGTGATATAAGACACCAAGCTACTAATATTTAAATTTTGGATTTGTTTGATTTCATAGGGTGTTTCAATATTTTCCTTCTCTCTTCAATGTATAGAAATCTTAAAAATATTAAGCCATTAGAAATTAATGGCCATATATTGAGAATGTTTCTAAAAAGCAAAATATGTCGTTCTTAATTTAATGACCTACTTTATATTTTCTCTAACAAATATATTTCAAAAGTTGTACAGAGTTTAACATGTTTGAAAATATCTTTTAAAGCATTATTTTACAAAAGAAATGAAATTGACGTATATTTAGTCTAGATAATAATGACCATTGTCACATAGAAATCTTTATAAATCATAAATAATTAAGATATATATATTAATTTTGATATTTTATCTTTCTTTAGAGGGCCTTCGTAGATTTATTCAATCTCGAGTTTCTCAAGATTTGATTAATGGTTTGCGGTGGGGTAATGGGCTGCCTATGCTTTCTCATCTTCAATTTGTTGATGATACTACTCTTATTGGAATTGCTCAGATTCAAGAAGCTGAGGCCTTTAGGAAAACCTTGGATATTTATTTGGATGTATCTGGTTAGAAAATCAATGAGCATAAATCCTCTATTTATTTTTTCAATACTCCGGAGCCTATTCAGCGGAGGATCGCTAACATATTGAGATTTCAGATTGGGTCTCTCCCTCTAATTTACCTAGGCATTCCTATTTCATTGGGTAGGCAACCTAGGCTCTTTTGGCAGAACCTGCGTGATAAGCTGTGACAGAAGGTTAATAATTGGACTCATTAGTGACTTTCTATAGCTGCCTAGGTGACTCTTCTACAATCTGTGATTCAGGCTCTTCCTATCTATAGAAGCATGGTTCAAGCAACTCCTGTGCATTTTCTTAAGGAATTTGATGGTCTCTCATGACAATTTCTTTGGAGTGGTAATTTGAAAAACTCTAAATGGAGTATGATTAAAAGTGGGATATAATCGGTAGGCCTAAGAAGGAGGGAGGTCTAGGTCTCCACTATGCTATCTTGAGTGGCCAAGCTCTTGCAACCAAGCTATATTGGCATTGGTGTTCTTGTCAGACTCAACTCAGGGCCCGTATTCTCATGCATAAGTATTTACTGGGAGTTGACCCTTTGAACGTTCCTCAGTTTCCTTTGGAGGACAAGGGTTCTATGGTTTGGCATACTCTAAAGATTGGTGCTCAGTTTGTAAAGAGTGACCTTTTTTTGGATATGTAATAGAGGCTCTGAGGCTCTATTTTGGAGTGATTCTTGGGATGCAAATCCTCCTCTTTTGTCCAGGTACCCACATTTGTAGTCTCTTTGTGATTCTTTTCTTGTTGTTGGATGGGATAAGGTGGTACATTATAAGACAATTCATAATCCAAGCCTTGCTATTGGATATAGATGGAAGAATTCTTTTGATTGGCTGTTAGGGGGTTCAGAGAGGGATCAAAATGAGCTTTCTCAGATTTTGGCTTCTAGGGAGTGCAACTCCTTGATGGGACCTGATATTTTGGCTTGGGGTGGTGCTTCGTCCGGGAAATATAATGTTTCTGCAAGGTACTTGGAGCTTACTAGACAATTGCTTGGAGATGCCGAGGTGCCTTGGTGGAAGCAAGTTTGGAATAAATTCTACTAGTCAATTGCAATTTTTTCATGTGGCTGGTGGCTCACAATCGCTGTCTTACATGGATAATCTTTATAAGTGCGACTTTCAAGGCCCATCGATATGTGTTTTGTGCAGTAATGGTGAGGAGTATGTTTCCCATCTTTTCTTTCAGTGATATTTCGTCAAGCAGATTTGGCACTTCTAGTGGAGTGCTTGGGGCTACCCTTGCTGGCATGTTTCTTCTTTGTCTGAGTTCTGGGATCGCTTGAGGTACTCTCCTTCTAGAACCTCTTTTCTTAAGGTTGATTTGGGCTATTGGTCCACCCTTTATTCTTTGGCATGTTTGGTTAGAGAGGAATATGAGGATTTTTCATGATGTTAGGATTGGGGTCATGCACATGTGGTGGACATTTATCCACTCTTCGTGAGGCAGTTCTGGCTAAGTGTGAGTTGAGTGGAGGTATGGACCCCGAGGATGTTGTTATTTGTAATCGCCTAAATTTTCCTCTTCAGGGAGGGGTTCCTGTGTTTTTTGGTCAACAATATAGTAGTAGGCCCAAACATCCTTTCCAATGAGTTAATTGTGAGGGGCATTGGGCTCCTCCTCTGCCTGGAATTTTAAAAATCAAAACTGATGGTTCTTCTTAGGAAAATCTAGGACCCGCAGGCATTAGTGGAGTTGGACGAAGTAGTTCTGGTGAAGTATAGTTTATTTTCTCTGTGTATAAGGGCTTTCATACTAATAATTTAATTGAGGCCCTTTCCACTTTGTTTGTTGTGGAACAATTGTGTGCGCTTGGTTGGCGCAAGATTATTTGTGAGACTGATTCTCAGGTGGTTGTGAACTTGCTAGCTAGACAAGAGCTTACAGATGTTAGCTGACACTTGGCTTCAGTTATTAATCAGATTCTCTAGTTAAGTAGGTCTCTTGATTCTGTCATTTTTACATACGTCCCTCGAAAGTGGAATGGTGTTGCTCACTGTTTGGCTAGACGAGCTTTAGAGCATATGTAGGATTGGAGTATTATTGATAAGAGGCAACCACCCATTGATTTATCTCACCCCACAAAGCAACCTTATTAAGATCTGGGACCTCTAGAACGCGTTCTTGTGGATCTTATGGAGAGTTATGGCTATGTTTGAAAACCAGGATGAACATAGCACTAACTTTTACACGAATTTGATTGACCATAGACGAACCCAAAACTCCTCGATGTCTGCAAAGGGAAATTCTTAAGTACTTGAAATCTTGAGTTTCCATGGCCAGTTTAATGTTATGATAGACAGTCACATACGCAGTGGAATTTTGCAGAGAAACCCTAGGAAATAGACCACCCACAAAGCTTTCCCCATTCCAAAGTTCATATTTTTGCACCTCCTATAGCAAGATTTCATTAGAGACAATGCCCTGCTTGATGCATGTCTCAACTAGGGCCTCAATCACAGAGAAAGATTGACTTAAATCTAAAGAGTTCAAAATAAACACAGAAAGAAGCTGATGAAGAAAAATGATTCTGCATGCTAGTGGTGATAAAAACATCTTCCCCAATAATACATCTTACATACTGCTGGAAATAAATTAATTACCAACTGCCACTGTTGACCATTCCTAGAAACTTCCCGCACCAACCATATTGACTGCATTTAAAATCAACTTTCAGTACCTGTCTAGATCCTTCCAGCCAACCACCAATCCATAATGCATGACTCTCGAGAATTCTAGAGCATTCTCAGACCTCTATAAATAGAGGCACCATGTAAGCACTTCAATATCATATTTTTATCTGATCATAGCAATTAATAGAGGATCCTCCATCTCTGTTTCTCTCCTATGTATTTCTCTCTATATCTCTCTGTTCTCAGTGTTAAAATATGGTATCGGAGCTAATGGTGAATAGCTTGGGTAACAGAATCTTCAGTACTATTTTTTCCTTTCTAAAAATTTTTCCAAGCTCTGCAAGGAGATCATGACAGTTTACAAGACAACCCAAGGGAGAAGTGCTGACAGTCTGGAGCTATAAAATCTGAAGCAGCCGACTACATTGGAGAAAATTGCCAAAGGAGGCAGAGTGAAACACCAGGAAAGCTCGCAGTGTGAAAGGGGCTTGGTAGAAGATAAATCGCCGCTGGAGAAAGAAATTGCAGAAAGGAGAAAGCAATCAAAGAAACTAGTAAGTTGCAGCTCTGTCATGTCAATCAATGAAAATCATATAAGTTTGAAGAATTTGTTAGTTATATAGAAAGAAATTTTTGAAAGGGTACGCATAAACTATTTTTCAAAAGCTTCATTTGTCATTATAAATCTCTGTTATCTTTGGAGATGGCTAAATTTGTTTAAAGTTGAGGTCACATATTTTGTTTGAAGCTAACAAGTCTGATGGAGTGTATGACGTGAGTGGTTGATTGGTGGCCGTGGAGAAGTCTTCCTGAGGAGATCATAGTATGAGTAGAGTTGGAGGACGTTGATGAAGCTACTAGGAATGATAAAACAAAAATTATGTTTTTTGTGTTGTGCGTCTCCCCTATTTTTTCTTTGCCCTAGTAGATTGTTTAGGTTGGAGGTGAGAAAATTTGTTTGTCTAAATGTGAATGGAATGTTGTTGCGATACCCCTCAAGATATCAATGTTTTCATTTTATCAAATTATGTATTATATTTGGAAGGCTCTTGAAAAAAGGGCAATTCCAAATAGTATGCAATCAAGATGTCAAAGTGTAATGTACCTGATTTGATGTAAGGGGTGCATTATCAGTTGTATCTGACACTCAAGAAGTTTTTGGTTTAACTTATTGATGAACCATGTATCCGAAAAGAAGTCCTATAGAACTGGCGAGTACAGCGGCTAGGCGCCCATGTATCTCGGTAGATGGATTTCTTTTCATATGGACTCAATAATCACTTTTCATGCAGGTGCAAATCGAAAAAAATCTTAGAGTGATGATGGTTTCCCTGTAATGATAATTTGTGGTCATTAGAACCACTTTGGTTCGTGGTCAGTCTTAAACCACTTTCTTATTTAATGTGTGAGGTTTGTGGTGAGCTAAAACCACTTGAGTGCAAAGTTTGTGGTGACTGAAAAAGTACTTCAAACTTGCACATTGGTTAGGGGTAATATGTGAAAACTCATCAGTGATTGGGGAAACAATATTGTAAATGGGTACCTAACAAGGCTCTAAGCCAGGACCCATCATTTCTAGATTATGGGGGGATATCTAAAACAGTTTGATAATTAATTTATGGGGGGTGTTGGAAATAAATTAATTACAAACTACCACTACCGACCATTCGTAGAAACTTCCCGCACCAACCATATTGACTGCATTTAAAGTCAACTTTCAGTACCTGTCTAGATCCTTCCAGCCAACCACCAATCCATAATGCATGACTCTTGAGAATTATGGAGCATTCTTAGACCTCTATAAATAGAGGCATCATGTAAGCACTTCAGTATCATATTTTTATCTGATCATAGCAATTAATAGAGGATCCTCCATCTCTGTTTCTCTCCTGTGTATTTCTCTCTATTTCTCTTTGTTCTCATTTTTTCAATACATACCTTCTGCAAATGTCACACTACATGTTGAACACAGACCCCAAATCATCATCTGAAATCTGGTCTGAAAATGACAACTCTCCATCATCCGAAGGCACATAAACACAAAGATTCAATGGATGATATTTCATTTGTCTTCTCTAGCAAATGTGACAACCCAAACATTCCCTGATTTTGGCTTGTTCAATTTCTAATGATGTGCTACTGCTTCCCTGATTTTGGCTTGTTCAATTTCTAATGATGTGCTACTGCTCATTGTAGTGTATTTAACAACCCATATAACGTAGGGATATCCTCTGTAATAATTATTTGAGAATGATCAATCTTGTCAAAAGAGCTTGTTTTCCAACTTCATATGCTTTAGATCTAAGACACAGAAGATTAGCAGGCTAACATGTGTAATGTAGAGCTGTGAAAGGATAAACAATCACCTTTTGTAAACTTGGTGACTTAGGCTGGGGTCCTATGGGAGGGGGCTTCCTTAATAATAGAGCTGGAGTTGCTTGAGGATTTTTAGGAATATTTTAAAGTGAGCAGTCCCATGAATTTTGTTCTTTGTTCAGCTTAAATGTTTAGCCCCAAAATTTAAGGAAGCTAAATCTTCCAAAATTTATGTACTAATAAATTTGTGTTAAAATAATTAATTTCACTCTAAAATTTGACATGTGGCAGAAAAAATCTCCTAAGCTGGTGGAGCAATTTTCAACCCCACCCCATTTTCACCCGCTCAAATTTTAAGATCTAAAAAGTAGGGGCTCCTATTTTCTAGCAAGAGATTCTAATTAATATTGTAGTCTTAAAAAATAATTGTCATGGGACCTCCAACTCCTTAAAAATAGAGCTTAAGCCCCTCCCATGGGACCCCAGCCTTACTTTCCATTATTAAACACTTGTATTAAACATGAAGGATGACATGTGTAAGTTGAAAATCCTATCCACATCCGTATCTGCTGACATCATTTGATTTCAATATTTGAATACTTGCCCCATTATGAATCAGTAGTAGCAATAAAAGAGTAAATGAATTGAATCCATACATGTGTTAAAATCAATAAACTCAACTGCATAAAATAATTCATCCCATATAAATAGCCATTTGAAATCATGGGCGTTGCAAAAAGTAAATATCACTCTGACTTGACACGCATAAATTTTGGTATTTTGAAAATGAATTTCGGTTTCATAAGTTACCATTGTACCCTTTCCAACCACATAAGATTTCCACGCTAATTTTGATCCCCAAATTGGGCCCTCTTTATCGAAGATCATAATGTAAGTTATTCTTGATGTAATGACTACCTTGAAGTAATCACATTTTCCCCACATTTCATTCTAGGGAAAGAACATAAAACTTTAAAGATATCGGCCTCTAGTACACATAGTCTATCTCCCAAGTTGTGTTTAAAATGATTATCTTGAATCAAGGATCCTTTCCATGTTTAGGATTGTGATAATTCTGGAAAAAGTGACCAATTAACATCCTCTTCAGATGTATCAATTTCCCTAGCATCTGCTCCCAAGTTAGCTAAAAAGTCTGCAAGCATATTACCTTCACGAAGTGTATGAGACAGAATGAAGGAATCAAATGTGTCTAGAATATCCCACACTTGTTGTAGAATGTAGTTAATATGCCAAGAGGAGCATTTTCTGTTTCTACAAGCATTAATAATAATTAAGGAGTCTCCTTCAATATGTATGTGTTTGTACCCTAATCTTTTAGCCATAATCAAACTGAGAAGGACAGTTGAAGCCTCTGCAACATTGTTCATTCTTGGAGGAAGAGATACTGATTTAGCAGCTAACAAGCCCCCCATAGAATCACAAATGTATATACCCGCTCCAAATATGCCTAGATTGCCTCTTGAAGCTCCATCAATATTGATCTTTAGTTTTACAAATTGTGAATTTGGAGGATGCCATTTGACTTGTGTTCGATCCTTATTTGTTTTCACCAAAAGGTGAAGGCTTCCATTGAATGACAGACCTTATAAATCTCATTCTTTCATTAAAATTCTATCCCAAGAAGATAACCTCTAAGATGTATCTTTGTGCGTTTGAACAAATGTATTGGCCACTTAACAAATGGACTTAATAATTGTTTGTTGGACATGAGTCGCTGACATTTTTTCCTTTATGAAAATTCTCTTATTTTGTTCCCACCAAATAGCCCAAACTAGCATGACTAGTGTGATCCTCCATATACAGGCAAAAAATGCATCTTTGTATAGAATAGGCCACGCTTGAAACCAATCCCATAATCCTTTCATCAAGGGGGTATTGTACCTTAATTTATTCATAACAAAATGCCAACATTGAATTGCAAATGTGCATTGTATGAAAATATGGTCCGTTGTTTCGAATCCTTCATTACAAAGTACACATCTAAATGGTTCAGCAATTCAGAGCTTAACCATGTGGCCTTGTTACTATTCATATTATGAAATTTCAATAGACATGTATGGGAATCAGTTAGGCTTTAAATATTGCATTTTTGTTCATGGGATTGTGTATGGCATTCACCCTATGCTTTTCAAACACATAGGTATTGGATATGTGAAGAATTGTCATTTGATATCAGTCACTGAGGTCACTATACAAAGATCGATGTATGATGTTGAGAACACTTTAAAGAATCACTATACAAAAAAAGTAGTTTAAAATAATGAATGTATGTATGCAAAGACATTCATTACATGGGTACACTCCAAACAGGTTCGAATTCTCCTAAAGAGGAAAATAAAGACAATCACAAGAAACCACTCGAAAAGGAAGTGAACGACAAGGAAGGTGACTGCTAATTCAACATGCACCATTTTTCTTCTGTGGGTCCACTTCAAAAAGGTCCCAACTCATAAAGAGAAAGAAAGAGACTGATCACAAACTAAAATCTTTGAAGGAATTGAATGGTGAATAAGGGAGATAGGTGCATTTCGTCTTTTGTAGCAGTGATCACAAGCGCTTACACAATTTTTAACGCTATGTTACATACTCTCCACAATGCAATCTTTTTAATGAAATCCCACCTGACTACTTCTAGGGGAGGGGGGCATTTGTGAAGTGGAAAGAATTATGGTCATCGTCATTTTTTTTGAAGATGTATCCAATGGAAAAATTGAGTTGTGAATGTGAAGTTGTCAATGTTATGATATGTGTTTGTTGTAATTGGAACACAAAATATTCATTTTTGTTTTATATGCTAATTTATCTTTTTATAAAAATTGAGGTATTACAAACCCAGTACACTTACATGACCTGTACATTGACACTTTGCATGATTCTTTCCACAATCATGTAGATCTTCCATTATCCTTCTTCACATGAATAAACAAAAATGCATTGAAAGAAGATATAGAGAGAAAATGATTGCAATGTTAATTATTAAACTTCTACTTTAGGGTAATGACAATAGGTTGGAGACGTTTAGGATTTGTAAGACATTCAAACTTTTTACCAAACAACAAAACATATCAAATAACTAATACAAAAAGATAAGCACGAGTTAGTACATAATAACATAAGTAAAAAAATCATAAACATGTATGAAGTCAATGATATAATATAATACCTCTATTGGAAACAAGATTAATTCATCAATCATATAAATAATACAAGGTGTCACCATAATATAGAAACCATAGTGTTTCTCAATGCACTAATATCTATTATTTATATCAATCAACACTTGTTGTAATGCCAATATAATTGATCAAGAAGTCGATTGATCATATGTATCTGCATAAACAAGTCAATCATCACGCGGGTCAACATGACCAAGTAAAATAGGTAGGACATGCTAATACGCCTCATTTATTTTTCAGTTATTGATTTTTTTTATGTATCCTCTCTAGTTTCTTTATTCACTTTCCAAATTTGTAAAATACAATCATTTATGGCCTTCCAATGATTTTAGTCTATTTTTCTAATTCTTCTACTTCCTTTGCAATTGCTTGTCCACCCTCCTTAATCTTTTTCTCTAATCTAACTAATAAAGGAACTTCAGGGCCACATGTATTATCTGTTCTTTTGAACTTTTCGAAGTCTAGTCCTACCCTTTGAGCAACATTTTCTAATTCAGGGATGATGCTTGAAGGAAAACTTGGTGTTCGTGTATAAACAATTGCCCCTGAATAGCCTTCCCAAGCATAATTTTTGCCTTGATAGTAAATGAATATATAATCATTTGGGTTATTTTGTATATTAGATGAAAGTATATACCTGCAAAATAATTTATACAAATATTAGTAACAATTCCAAATGTTAAGAGCACCATTATAAAAAGAATGTGAGTAGTACTAGAGATCCGACAGATTAAATTACTATCTCTTTAAATTGATATCAAGGAGACAATTATAACTATATTGTGATGAACATCTATTATATCATTGTCATATATTTTCAAAATAAATGTTGTGTGCACAATTTTTCCTTTTACATGATATTCGCATAGTCATAGAAATAATATTATATACTTATAGAAGTTTAATTGATAACTTATAATGCTAAAAATCTCAAAGAAAGATATTAACAAGTTCATTATGTATTCACAAGACCAAGTTATAGTATTTTCTACAGGGTTTGAGGCGGATAGTAATCTTTTCTATCAATGTGATGAATGCTTATCACATCATTGCCAATTTTATTTACATGACAACAACACAACTTCTAATCCATATAAAATAAATAATATTTTAATACATCTTATTTTAATTATACGTTTTTAACAAAAATGGATAGTGGACTTAAATATAAGATCAAAAAGGAAACTAATTTTGCACAACATAAAGAAATGATAACATGAACACGAACACCTCAAATCAATGTTAGATGGATCTAATATACTTTAAAATTAAACAAATTTTATGATAGAAGCACAAGTTGCAAGGCTCCACTGACAAGGGGTGAATTTGAGTTTGAGAAATATGTATGTATGATATAATATAAGATTTTTTTAGCCATAAAATTAATCCCAATAAACAATTAGCATGAAATTTTTTAAGTGAGCTTTCATAAAGACAAGTACCCTTATTGGCCATGGACTAGTATTTTTTAATCTGTGCTAAAATAAAATATTTATCCACTTCATTTGGAGATAAACTACTCCTTAAATAGCCTTGTGAAAGTGTGATGGTGAAAAGTACACATCGACACCCTTTTTCCTTGTGTTGTCCACAGCAGAGATGTGAAGCATCTGGTAAAGACTGAGACATAATCTAGCATGACGGGACGATTTAAGTAAGGGACCATGAAGAAGGCGGCCTCTATTGTGTCTGAAATTGTTCAAAAGGATGGTACCTGAGACGTTGGGCTAAAAAAGAGAAGCCATTCGTACGAAAGATTGTGTTACAATTTCAAACTTTTGAGCATTATGTTTGGATTCCTGGTATTGTATATTTTTAATGCATTTTTTATGGCATTCCTTGCTTTTGCATTATTTTAAGTTTGTTAAGCATTGGACTCTGTATTTGGGGCGTTAGGTGTTGAGTACATAAAACCCATGGAAGACTCTATGGAACATTGGAAATCCCTATGATTTTGTAAGTTTGGAGTTTCATGTTTGGGGTATTCCATCGCAAAGAAATTTGCCTGGTACTAAGATTTCAGTAATTTGCCTAAGTTACGTCAGGGAGAAATGTGGGTACTGAAGGCTACCATAACCTGGTATTAGGGTTTCATATTGACGATATGAGTGTCTTGAAACTTGGAAGCACTATGAAGTACTACTATACCAAAAAACTTTGGCCAATGGTTTTAAGGTTTCTATTTTTTCAGATGCTTGAAATACTCTAGCAGAATAGAATCCATAACTAAATCAGTCGTTTCAACATAATACACTTTGATTCCTAGGCAACTAGGTCGAAATACAAGGTCTTCTAAATCCACTTAAATTAGAAAATATCTAAGCAAATCAAACGGGTCATGTGGTTTGAGAAAGACTTATTCTCTATAAAATTTCACCAGAGTTACCCAGTATGGGAGACTCAAGATGAGCACCTAAGATGCATTCATATTCAGAATAGTAGAGCTGAATCTATAAATATGATGATTAGTTAGAGCATGAAGTATATGATTCAAAAAATAAAAAAGATTGCATTGAAAGATATGGAAAGAAAAATAAATCACAAAAATGAATCAATAAAATGTATGCAGAGGAAAATTATTATAGTGAAGTATATCATGTGAAAAAAGTACCATTCAAGAGAATTATCGGGATAAACTCATGAAATTTAAATAAATACACAACCATAGGTTACCACTAATGCTCAGGTTTCTTTGTTGGTAAATGACAAAAAAATGCGTTAAATGGGTTGTATCCATACAGATAGTTATATAGACTTCTTAAACACTTTTCTTCCAGAATGAGTACGCAATGCTTTAACGATGACTGGCCATACTTATCATAGTTTTGATATAATGGTGGGAGCATAGGAACTTTTCAACACTTAATGGATCAGTGGCATGGTCGATTTTACAATGGTGATGGATGGCCAGGTATATGTGCATGTAGATTTCTCAAGTGTTATCCACTTACAATGTTCTGGATTTCAATTCCAACACAAGTGGAATTAGCGAATATGCACATGTTGGTTGGTATATTTTTATAAACACATGCCAAAATGGTAAGAGTGAAAGATTTTCTGCATCGACATGTGTAATGTTCGATATGCACATGGTTATCTTGCACTCAAGAGAACATTTAAATTGTAATGGTTGTGATAATTTGTTTTAAATATCAGCTAATACTTACAAGGAGCTGACTCCACAAGATATGCATGCAGACTGCTCACGTGTTTTCCCTTTACAATGCTCTGGATTTCAATTCCAATATAAAGGGAATAATTGGATATCTAAAATCTTCAAACTAGAAAGCCAAGTTCTTATATATAGTTATCCATTAGTATGCATTTAAAATGCAAGAATGCTGAAGCAAACAGGAACCCTCACATTGCAATCCATTTCAGGCTTAGTTCTTTTAATGAATATCTGTTTGAAAACAAATTATGCAACAACGTGCATGCCATCTAGTGGTTGGTCTGAATTCAGTGGCACACTTATTACCAGTTATGCATGTATCTAATGTTGACCTATCTGTGGTAAGGTCTAGAATCAAATGTGGTCCATTTCATAGTATATGAATGGAATTTTAATTGATCATTTTTTGGGTTTTTACTTTTTTCATACAAATTTATTATGAAGAAAAATATTACCTATCAGGGCAACTAATTAGGGAAAGTATTGCATCCTTTTTTTGACAGTCCACAATTGCATAGGCAAATAATAGCTAACTAACTGAATTAAATATAAAAGATTTTTTCATTGGTAACTACAGTTAATTAGGTACTGATGAAAGGGAATTTTTATGAGATATTGTGTGCATGTAAGGATAAGGTGACATACCAGTCGTCCTGATAATGAAGATACTTGTTATCATGATTGTAGAGAATCCCAAGTTGAGAGGAATCTTGCACAAATCTCTGAATAGCATGACGAGTGAAGAAACCGCCATCGGGGGTTGATATACTCCATGACAACTTTCCTATAAGATTCCTTGATGTGGGATAAAATTCATGCACTTGGCAATCATAGGTATCAAACAGCGGATTCAAGCCTCCACTTATGTACCACTTTCCTCTGAAATCAGCAACATTGAACTCTTTAACAAGAGCAGAAGGATCTGGAGCAGGGGATGCCCCTTCACCTTTTTTCTTAGGGACACATTTCTTTCGTGACAATGCACATTGATTAAATTGGTCAACAGCATCATTTTCAAACAAATCTCCACATTTGATCTGTAAACAGATTTCAATGCTTTAAATTAATACTGTAATTCTCAATTTTCTAAGAATGCAAGAAGAACTATAACATTATGCAAGCATAATGCCAGCTGATAAACTTCTATCTCTTTTATACATTTCATTTAAGACAGACAACAATGGGAAGTGGGGAGGAGTGAGAGAGACCTGACATGCTGTCTCATCAGGACGATTATTACAGATTTCGATGCAAGCAACATTTTCTGCACACGCTGGGTCAGCCATGCAGCGTACCAATTCTTCTCTACAAAAGGACATAATCAATATTAAAAAAGGTTTTGAATTTAATCACAGCAATAAAAGGGCAACTAAGCATATGGAGCTGGGAAACTGCATTTGGAACAAAAGAAAAATATCTCTTCACATATTGCAATTTTATGATTGGCTAATGGCATGTAAAATGTCTGTAAAATGGAAAATTATTTTACAATGGCAGTACACAATTGACGTTAAAGATATCTCCTGGGGTGGCTTCCATATGAACATCAGAGTGCATAAAAGGTTTGAAGAATCAATGTATATGTTTTTTATCTTTCCAGTTGAGATGTCGTTCATTGATCTTCTTAATGGGGCTGTGATAATTGGTCTTATCTCATTACAAGATTTGGTAAACTGCATTTGGAATGAAAGAAAAATCTTGATTCACACATTGCCATTTAATGATTGACTACCTGCATGTAAAATATTTAGTAAGAATGAAAAATATTTGAACTCTCTAGTATACAACTGACTTTAAAGATATCTCCTAGGTTTGCTTTCATACGAACATAGGCAGGCAGAAAAAGTTTGACGAATAATATATGTTTTTGCATCTTTCCAGTTGAGATTCTGTTTTTTGATCTTCTTTGATGATAGGGCTATAGTGATTTGTAAGGAAACCAGTGTGTTATAACTAGAAGAAGACTTGTGAAAGCTAAAAATTGTATATACAAAAATTGTCCAAGTTAAAAAGGTTTGTGAATACAATTCTTTCAAACAAAGAGAAGAGCTTTTGAACAATCATATTCAATTGCATCAAATCAATGTCCCATTGTACTTCATTTGGTTATTTGGAGATTGCATGGACCCCCAACAGATAAAGTCTTTGCACATGTTCTTTCCTATAAGTTTATTGTTACTAACCTATCAGCACCTTTGAGATTCCTTGTCATGTAATTTGACAATTTCTAAATTTGTAAAAGAATTTTGCAAGTTGTACTGGTGTTTGGAACAAGCAGAGACATTGTGTAAAAGACTTGGGGAATTGTAGGGATGAGCCATAAAACAGGTCTCCATGACAGGTCATGGCGAGCTGGACTGGTCCTTATGCAATCATGATGGAACATTTACAAGAACAGTAGCAAAGAGATGGGTATAACCAATGATGAAACTTGTCAATAACCAGACCGAACTTGTCTGTAGAGCATCAATAATGTGTTTGATCATGATCAAATACATCTCCTAAGATGGAAATGAAAATCAATCACCCAGATTGGAAGTTAGGCCCCGTTTGTTTCACGGAATTGGGAGTGACACTTCTCGTTTTTGCAAATCCGCTGTTTGTTTCCCTAAATTGCAATTCCGGATTCGTAAAGCAAAACCGGGTTTAGACACCAAAATGAGTGGCATCATCTTCCCACTAAATAGGTGGAATTAGAAATCATACCCTGGTTTTGCGATAATAAGGTTTTGAGTCAAATTCCAATTCCCCAAGATGCAAAACCGGGATTTCAAAACCTGATTTTGTGATAATAAGGTTTTGATTCAATTCCAATTCCACGAAACAAACGGGGCCTTAGAGTGATTGATAGATCAGCAGTTAAGCTAGTTTCTGATTTGGAGCTTTAACTGCTGGGTTTTTAGTATCATTTGGTTAAATGAGATCTCCTCTTATTAGTATTTAGACTTGCTTCTTGTCATATCAACATTATGTTCCATTGAACATCTAATCTTAGATTCTTAAGTGATTTCCTAAAGGATATAAAGAGTTAAATGTTGAGGCCTTTAGCCAAAATCAGTGCCCATTAAAGAAAATGGTATTTTGGGAATGAATGGGAAGATTCTGACTTATGATTGAGAATTTGAGACTAATCAGATTATTCATACCCAATGTAGCACAATGTATTCATATCCCCTGTTTATTGTGATTTTCATAATAAATATATTACATTTGATTTTTGAGTAGTACTTTTATAAACAAAGCCATATTTAAAATGAGTGGTTCTTGTGAATTGAGGTACAT
Source organism: Thuja plicata (assembly GCA_018584345.1). Taxonomy (NCBI): domain Eukaryota; kingdom Viridiplantae; phylum Streptophyta; class Pinopsida; order Cupressales; family Cupressaceae; genus Thuja; species Thuja plicata. The sequence continues at coordinate 447,665 of MU227364.1, forward strand.
TTTATCGGCATTTTCTTTTCTTATGCATGTTGATAGTGAACTACACATAATTTCAATGTATCATCTTTTATCAAAAGATGACCAGCTGAATGACATCAACATGCAAAATATAACCTAAACAGATTTCTGAAATCAAAATATTATTGAATAATGAAATTGCCCTCAAATTTTTATTACATAAAAAGAAAAAACCTATTTTTAATGATATTTAGGGCATTGTGTAATACCTGCAATCATTCAACAAACAGCCATATATCTTGGGCCCATCATCATCAGCATAAGAAGGCGGACCAAACAAAAGAATCCATGACACAAAAAATGTTGCCATTGTTGATTGGGTGCTGTATTTAGAGCTAGCATCTTTTAGCCATGCTTTTATATTATCAATAGCCTTCAAGACCAATCGAATTGTCCTTTGTCTGGTCCATCTACCAATACAAATGTTTGCTTGATCTGCAATAAGGTCTATCTGCGAACATAGTTTTGTTTTTTGTGCACCACAAACAGGCACTTTTCTTTTGGTTGGAGAAATTTTTTCGTTTCGACTTGTGGCAGGGTCAAAATCACTATGGTGGCATTTAAATTTATTTTTACAACATATTGCAAATTGAAGAAGAGGATACTTAGGACATGGTTTATTCCTGATCCGGGTCCAGCAATAGAAGGCTATATCTGTAAATCTTGTGTTGTCCGTCAGAACAGAGTTGTTTGAACTTTTCATGATATACTTACTCTGGTATAACCCAGACATTGAGACTGGAGATAAGGCCATAGTATGAAATGGATCACCTGCACAGAACCAAAGAAGGATGTTCATTAAGCCACCCAACCATGACCTGACAAGTTGATGTATTCCTTGTAAGTTACAAGTCACAATTTCTAACTAAGGTGGCTCCAACTTGATGTTTTACAATTTTATCGAGGAATTATGCCGTTCCAACCATACAACTAGAATATCAATTAAATATGCAGCAGTAATGCTAACTACAACTATCAACCTTTAAATATTTAGAATTGGAGTACTAGATGTGAAGAATGGTTGATTTCTTTTGCACCTGACAAACATGTTACGCCCATTATTTGGGTTTGAGGAAGTTGCAATTAATGCGGTAGGAGGAACAATTAATGAAAACTCTGTTGTATCCTATGAAAAATACCATGACATATAATGGGAACATTGTAGGAAAATTTAAGAACAAGGTGTGCTAGAATGTATCACCATATTTAGGAAGAAAGCAATCAAATTGGTGTTGGACGAAGCATGGTGATCGAGTTCCATAGGATGACTATTTGTTTTAAGACCATGGATAATGAATGTTCTCGAGCTCACTACATTAAGACTTAAATCTTCAAAGGGACATCCAAGCCTAAGGGGGAAATGGTTGGAGAACTAACACAATTATTTGCAAGGATAAAGATGCTAAGAATCATTGTAGGGCCTAGGCGCACTGATCATCAATGTTGGAAATTGTCCCCAAGTATCAAAGGGAAGGTCATGACCACCTTAGTTGAAGGTAAATATGTTAGAAGCAGCTCCAGTGTATAAACATCATGTTGCACTTAAGTTCAAATGTAGTTATGTTAAATTAGTAAAGAGGACCACGGTAGAGGTGAATTAACTAAAATCATTTAAAATTAAAATTCAGATCAGAAGGACAAAGCTGGACACTCTCTTCAACTCATGTTCCCAAGCAAATCTGATTTCACAAGAATTAGATAATAAGCTTGGGTTGGAGCATATAGTTATCCATACTCATCAGGTTGGGTGAAGTAAAGAGTTGAAGTTTAAGTTAACAAGCAATTTGATGTATAGTTCGATGTTAATGGATATTATATTCAAGAAGTAGAAGTAGATGTTGGCCCATTTGATGCTTGTAGTATAGTTTTGGCAGCTCATACATGTACGAAATGGATGCAGCATTTGTGAGGAGACAATACAATTACTAATCGCTCAAGGATGGAGAGAGCTCTGCCTTTAAATTGTACAGAGGAAAGTTCAATATTTCTTTGGCAGGTGCTAAACAAACCAAGGAATTCATCAATGCAACAAAAATTCTGCTTTGCTTCTTTTGAGAGATAAAAAGGAAATCGAAATAGTAGAATAGAAAATTTCTTATAATCTGTGTACTAGTGAAGAATGAAAGCAAATAGAATTGTGGTCCTTTATAGAGGTTCACAGTTTTTCAAGATTCTAAAGGTAGACCATCGAGAGGTAGGGCAATCCACTTCAGAGGCAAACAAATTACAGTTGTAATGCTAAAATTGTTGGATCAAGAAGTCCTGTACCCATTTACATTTTGGCGGTTCTCTTCTTGTCATTGTGCCAAAGAAACACGCAACATTATGGGTATCTAGAGAATCGTAGAGCCTTAAACAAGAGATTACAATCAAGAACCATTATATGTTTAGATTTTTGAGGTTTTAACTAGATAGCTACATTTGTTGTTCAGGCTTCTATTTTTAAGATTTCATTCACAATGTACATTTTTTGGATCAGATTTCTAGAAACTGTTAATTTAGGTTTCTTATTTCATTTCATTTAATTAGGCGGTCATGTATTTTCCTACACTTAAGATTTGCTTGCCTTGGAGCGAGTCATGGGGTTTGAGTTGTCAACATCATTTATTGGAGTAAAGCCTTTCCCTTTTTGTAGATTCATATGTTACACTTCCTATTAGTTGTATTTCCCACCTCCTTAGTCTCACATATCTTAGTTGTCAACATCATTTATAGGAGTTAGCCTTTCCCTTTTTGTAGATTCATATGTTACACTTTCTATTGGTTGTATTTCCCACCTCCTTAGTCTCACATATCTTGTATATACTCAAATTGTATTTATTGCATAGTGGGGCATAACATAGCATAACATGGCATAGGCATTTTAGTTTTTGCATCTAGCATTTTGCATTTCTTGAATTACTAGTATTTGCATTCTGTCTTTTGATTAGTGATCTTGTGGCCATCCTTAATACCCTACGTCTTGTTTTTTTTTTATTCTTGCAAAATGAACATGGAATTAATGCCAGAGTGTTTAGGTTTGTCCATTTTCTGTATAGTTTACAAGAGTACTAGGATTTTAGGTTTTGGGAGGTGAGCTGTTTGTGGTGAACAATGCAGTGTTTCTAACTCGTTGTGTTTAGAAGGCTCGAGAAAACTAGTTTTGGCTTTTATTGTGCTTAGAACAAATATTTGGAAGCTAGGTTGTGATTGATTTTCTAGGTGCTTGACTTGCATTGAATTTTGTAGGTTGCATGTGTTTTGGGGCATTTCGACGAGTTTTTGAATGTTGTTCAGTTTGGGAGAATTGGAAATATTAAGATTCACAATCTATTTGTGAGATCAAAGTATTTTGCCTTGAGGCTCCTAGAGCTTTTTTTTTTTTCAATTTGCATGTTTGCTCAAATTTGTACCCATACAATACTCTTGCATTTTCAAGGAAGACGTGGTCTTTTTTATTTATTTTTTTCTTTTCATTTGAGGCTTCTTTTTGCATGCTCTGAGTTTTCTTGTTGCATAGTACGAGGCTTGTTCTATGGAGGAGGCATTCTTCATATGCTCCAATAGGTCACATCCATTTTGGCATCCTTGGCACCAGTCATCTTTCCTTACATTTAACACTCAACAATGTTGTCATTCCTTTGGCATCCCTTAGCAATTACAACACCTCTTGCATAGCTCATGATTGATACCGAAGTTTATCGACCAACAACCTCATTTTGTTGGAGCTCGATGTACACGACTCTAGTCTTGTCTAGTCCATTCAAATCACAATCTTATTTTTGGTCTTGATTGCTCAAGGTAATCCTATAACAAATACAATTTGCCATTTGGCAGTCTTTATGTTATTGTTGGTTACTTGCACAGGTGTTCAAAACCACTAGTTACACTGATAAGTAGTAGGTATTTTTCACTAGTTACACTGATAAGTAGTAGTTACACTTTCATACCTCTTGGAGATTTTCTTCGACCTGTCACCAACTTGTCACTTGTCACTTGTCACCTTTGACTAGTGAACTTCACCTTGGAACCCACGTGGAGTGCTACATAGGTTCTTGCCAACTCTCTCGTGGATTGTACCGCCATGGTAATTGCCTAATTTTTCATCGATTTCACACTTGTACTTCAAAAATTATTTGGATTCGTTAACATCATTTTTTCCAATTTGAGTTCTACTATAATAGTTGTTAAAATCTTACTATTTGGAATTTCTTTTGCTCGTAACTTGCATGTGTGAGCTTGGCTTTTAGATTTTTATTGAAAGTGAATATTTTTTTTGACATTAGATAGTGGCATAGTCTGTTAATTCCTATTTTGTAGTTTGATTATATTCTCAATATTTTGGTCCATTTTAGAAAGTGTAAAGCCCATTTGAAGCACAATTCAGTACACTAAATTCACTATGATGAAGGACCACATTCTTGTACTGTCTAGGGGGTCATTAATAGAAGCAAATTAGTAGGAATTCTATTTCGAGATATCAAAATTAATTGAGAAGACTTGATTTTCATGCCATGGTTTACTTTTAAAACCGACTTTCACCACTTTGATTTGAAGGACATGACAATGAAAAAGAGCAAGATTCTCATGCTAAACTGGTTACTTTATGTGTAAAATTTGAATCTTCTAACACTAGGTAGAGTTTAGAATTATCACTATCAAGTCAAAAGACAATTGTTGTGAAGTAAAAGACTTGCTTGAAACTTCTTAAACTAAAATGTTCTACAAAGATGTTTACACTCTTGAAATAAATCTAGATAGAATAGTTAAAGAGGAATATCTACTGATATAGACTTCTTCCAACCTCACATAACTACTATTAGTAGCCAAAACTTCAAATGGCATTCATATACAGGTAAAACGCCTATTCTCAAACATTTAACATTTCAGCAATTAAAATAGAATAATCATTTGTCTTTTTTTTTTTTATATATTTAGATAGATCGACACTATTTGACTGTTAAACAATTTAATATTTAAATAAAATAAATTGCAACTGAAATCAGCTGCTTTCTCTGAACAACAATCAGACCAAAACATAGCCTACTAACACCCTTAAAACCCATTTCAAGCAAACAATTATAAAGTCTAATTTACCACCTTTATATAACTGATGTAACAGGATCCATTAACTATTTGACTATTAAACAATAGAAAACACGTCAACCAATCACAATTGAAATTGTTTGCCTATCCAGAGAACAATCTAACAGTAACAGAGCTACTAAACCCTTAACATCCATTTCAAGAAAACCATATTTCAGTGTTGCAGAAACCAGTGCTAAATATGCCAGAATTCCCAGCGTCATTGTATCCTTGTTATTCACTGATTTCCTAAATAAACTCAGAGTTTCCTGGTTAGTTGTATTCCACAGAGCTCGTCAATGAAATGTAAAAACGATATAAAGTAAAACAAACCCACATTCAAAATAACAAAATAGTGACACACAATTAAAACCAAGGTTGCACCGGGACGGGGGTATTTGGGTACGGGTACGGGTACGACTATTTTTTAAAATAGGAGACGAGGGTATTTGGATACATCAAAACTTTTTTGTCATATAATTTAATATTTGATAAAAAATCTGAAAATATGAGTCATGACAATAGTTTTCAAAACAAGAACAGTGATAAAGTTTGTTGATGTAATGTATTGTTTTCAGTTTCAGATTTGCAATGTGTTTGTAATAATATTATATGCTAAATGTTTAGATGCATAACAAAGAAGACAAACTTTAAACATGAACAAGAAGATTATAAATCATATAACAATGACATATTGCAAATGTTTTTGATTTTTTGATTAAGGTAACAACAGGTTTTGAAGGGGCCCCGAAACTCTGTACAAAAAAGTCACAAAAGATTTTCAATAATGCCCACAAAACAAAACGGGTCACAACCACAATGAGGGTTTTACAACAGACTCCCACAACCATAGAGAAATTATGCATAAAACTGCTTTCATACAAACCCAAACTAAAGACAAATCCAAATCTAGGATTTACCTTTAGCACCCTTCTGATGGGAACGACGAGTCATATCAAATGAAGAGGGCCACTTGAATTTTTTCCCTTTAACAGTAATCCATCCCTCTTCCGCTCTAGCTGCCTCATCCTGCCAAACTGGAGGATCAACGACCACACCAGAACGATCGAAGCTACACGTTAAACTTCTGGTTTGAACAATGATAAAGTTTACTCTAAATCAGTATTGTATCAAAATTTCAAACTGATTGCATATGAATTAAGCTTGATAAACAACAAGCTGATACACAAACAAGAAACTGAAAGAAAAATCAGAAATCTTAATCAAGGTCCTTAGCTATGATGTTCTCCACCGAATACCCGATACTTGAGTACGAGTACCCATACAACATAGATTAAAACCCACTTCTCCTTCCAACAGCATTGTGATTACATCGAAAGAACTGCATTATAAAATGGTGGGAAACATACCAGAACTTTGCTACAGAGCTCCAAAATCAATCCAGCAGTAAAGTTGATGCAAAATACATTACCAAGGGCTTTATTAATAGACTCAAAATATAGCTACGTGGTTGAACACACAACCATGCAATTCAATGACTGGCCATGAAACCTATTTCTTTCTTTGCTCAGAAAACGTGCCATGCCACCATTCTATGTACGTCGATTTCAGAAGAGACTGTATGCCTCTTAATTGTATTCTTTTAAGTCATCAATGACGTTGTCAAATGAGAAATTAAGCTTATTATCACTTTGTTGTTCATCTTCCTACCGCTGAATTGGGGAATATTCATGATCTGGAGGAATACCCATGCTGTGCTGTTACGGTAAAATTTATTCAGCAACTGGACTGTTGAGAAATTGAGCTTTGTATCACTTTCTTGTTCAACTTTCTACCGTTAAACTGGAGGAATATCTATTCTGTGATAGTAAATTAAAATTTATTTAGTGAGGGGACCGTTAAAAGTTTCAAGCACTCATCGTCTTATATGGAAAAATAATGGAATTGCAATTCAAATTGTCTTCACCCTTCCTATAAATGCAAATTTGAAGTACCAAATTATTGACATTACAAACAAAGTACTATTCAAATCACGTCACTTTTACAAACTGTCTTTTCATTTGACTTTCTTTTTTCTTTAATTTTCAATTTAAAAAAAAAAAATTTATTTGACATACTTGTACTTAATTGTTTATGACTAACAATACAAAATTATTATAATAGCATGCTATTATGTTAGAATTAGATGTAATGCAACTTTACAAGACAATAATTAGTTGCTTGTAACACTTTTTAAAATATAATCCCGTAAAAAGAAAACTCCCTCTTGTTTTTTTATGTTGAGAGGTGTAAAACTGTTAAGAATATAAAATTATATATATTAAAAATAAAAAAATTACAAAATAATTCTTAAATAATTAATATTTTTTTAGTAAATAGAAATAAAAAATTCTATAATAAAATAACCTCGTAAAGTAAATAAAAGTGTTCTTGAATATATATATTGAAGTATATCAATAGTTGTTATAGATGCTATGGGATCTATTATGTGCACAACGGTGTGGCCAAATACCTACTTAAATATGCCTTAATAATCGTTTATTAAAACCATTGCCAATATTTATGTACAAATGTTCTAGTTGTCATTCAAAAATTCTCACTACCAAGAGTACAACTACTACAACTACGCAGCTATTAGTATACGATATGTTTATTAATAGACTTTTAATTATCATTTTTTTAATATTTAATAATTAGAAGATTGAATAAATAAAAGGTAAACGACAATTAAATCAGATGATAACTGATACTCTTCTCTTTTATATATATATAAATTCATATTCTTCCATATGTAACTTCAATATATCCATTGTCCATTTATTTGTGAGATGAACATGAGAAGTCTATCGAAAATTCTCTTGAAGAGTGAAATGTGTGAATACATGTGAGGACATTCCTTCTCAGGGTCCACTCCAAAAAGGTCCCAACTCATAAAGGGAAATATCACACCAAAAACTTTAAAGGAATTGAACGGTGAACAAGGTAGGTGGAAGGTCTGTTTATTGTCATTTGATCACGAATGAAACAGACATTTTGTTTCGTCTTTTGTAGCAGTGATCACAAGCATTTATACCATTTTTAACGCCATGTTAGATAGTCTCGACAATGCAATCTTCTGCAAACTTTTTAAAGTTCTGCCGGGCTGCTTTTAGGGGGGGGGGCGGCCCATTAGGTGGGGTTTATTGGTTGGTGTACTAGTTGTGATAATACATGTTATAAATTGATATTTATTTGACATAGAGATCTGAATATTACTAAAAGTGTGATATACATGAATTCAAAACAAACATTATAGAATTTATCATTTTAAGGAGAAAGTTATAAATATATATAGTATTTTTATTAATACAGATAGGGATTTTGTAAGAGTCCAAACTCTTGTATAAAAGATAGATGGATGAAACGAAGCAGGAAAAAAGAGTCATGACCCTATATCAAGACTACCAAAAGGCTGGATGAAACACATTTTAAGAGGTCACAAACATCATTGGAATATCACAACTAAGAGATAGAGGAATAATTGCACCAAGTTGCCAAACATTACTACAAACCTATGCTCCACGGGGACGCGTCCCCTAGGTTTTTGGACCCGTTCACGTACCGGGGACAGAATGGGGACGCGGGGACAGATTTTTGCCGTCCCCCAAGCCGTCCCAAAATAGGCCACATCGGGGACCGTCCCCAAAACGACAATTTTTAGACCAGCCGAAACTTGGGGACGGGAATCAGTACCGGGGACGACGTGGCCGTCCCTTAGCCGTCCCCTGTATTGATTCCCGTCCCCTATTTTCCAGCTGGCACTTGGACGACGCTTAAAGAAAAAAAATACATTTTTAAAAATTTTTATTAGACCGTGCGGGCCCCACGTGGCTTCTAGTTTATAACAAAATAATGTAAACCCTAATTTGACCATTAAAACACTAAAAGTGTAAGTCTTCTTCTCATTTGTAGTTTTATCAAAGTTGCTAAGAGGAAGAGGAAAACATAGAGCAGCAACAACAGTGAGGAAAGATTGCATTTTGGAGTTGCAAGAGGAGATTATTATGGACATCCGATTATGGAGTTGAACTTCTATGTTATTGTTTACTATTTACTTTTAGTATTTTAGTTGGACTTCTCTTTATGTAATTTTGATTGCATGCATGATGTTGGTTGTATTTCCTGTTTTTGCTGCTTCGCCTTGTTCCTTGTCTTGCCCTCTGCGAAATTTCTGGTTTTCATGCTTAAAACTTGCCAAAGATTGCTAGAACCCTGAAAACCCTAAGTATCCAAGTGTAAAATGACGCATTTAAAACCCTAGGTCATGTCTTATGTTTCAGCGTTACTTTTTGAATCACTTAAGACATGTGCTTTAAGTTAAATCGCCTCATTGCGTTACCCAGGGCGAATATTCCAAATGCTCTCCCGACTTTGCTTTTCCTTTATGTTGCGTAGTCTTGTTACAAAACCGAATATTCTTTCATCATTCCGAGACTTAGCGATGTCCTTCAGTCGGGTTGTCGCAAGGATTTTATGTTATAAGCTTTATAAAAAATGGGACCCACTGCTTAGTCGGGTGATCGCAGGAGAAATCAGCAGTTATGAAAAATGTTCTCAGACTTCGCGATTTACTTTGTGTCGCGTTGTTGTCAGATCAGCCCAAGGTTCATGGTTAAGTTTTCCTTCAGTCGCGTGGTCTCGGGACGGGATGGCGGTTAAGAGATAACAGCCCAGACTACGCGACTAACTGTTTAATGCTGATAGTAATGCTTAGTCGGGATGTCGCTGGAACATAACGATGATTCAGCTCTTCCGAATGTATTGTGTGAACCAAAGAGCAGGTGACATCTGTCGTAAAGTAAGTGGTTGTCGGGAGGTCGCCAGAAGAGAGAAAAGGATTGAGCGATTTCAAGACTAAGGTATGTTGCCTTCAGTCGCGAAGTCTCTAAAAGATTTAAGGGCATGTAAAAATATAAAGCGATTACGCGCCGGCCGTTGGATGAAAGAATGAAAGATCTGACGGTGGTCGCGATGTCTGGAGAGAAAAGTGTCCCAGGAGAAAAGTCCTCCCGACTTGGCGATTGGGGTATGTCGCAAAGTCGCTGTAAACAGAGAAAAGGCACGTGCTATATGTTGAGGTAAAGTTAAAGGTATCTCCCGACTGAGCGACTAAGGCATGTCGCGAGGTCTTAAAAAA
>MU227364.1:480183-510512 GCA_018584345.1 Thuja plicata
TTTGCTATGTATTGAGCCTCTAAAATGTCTATGATGAATAATTTATCATTGTTATGATATGCATATTTGAATTCTCTCTCTCTCTATATAAATTCCCCTATATTTTTAATCGCCGTCCCCTAAGGTCACGTCCCCTAAATTTTGGCTTTGACCCGTACCCATACCGCAAACACGTCCCCGTCCCCTAAAACGTCCCCATCCCAGAAACTCCGTGGAGCATAGCTACAAACAAATGAGAGAGTACTAACCACCGAGGTCCCATTTAGACAATCCCAAGTTAGAAGTTTGTGTTAAACTAATGGGTCATTTGTGTTAAACTATTGAGTCATTTGTGTTGGATATAAAGGTTAGAGTTGATGTGATTTATAGTTACCAAAAGGCATTGAGATCATTCAGGCTATATAAAAGTTATATTTAAAATAAGAATATGATGGTGTTCTAACAACAAATGATATCTTTCTATTCAACTATTACGGATTCCATGATAAATTTTGGCCAAATATTTGAAAAATCATTCTAAGAACACTTCTTACTAGACATGTTGATGTAGCAAGTTGCATGATGAGTCACACTTTTAAATCTTAGCTACAGATAGATAAAAGTCCATATGATATTTTAAAGAGAAATAGAGGTCCTACAAAATTCCATGCTACATGGCCACAAAGTTGACCTACACAACTACTAGCTCCTCTCTCCTATTGTTTAATAATCCACACGTATTTCTCATTAATTAAGTGTGAAAATTATTGCCACATCTTTTATATTGATTGTGTCTTGAAATAATGCAATAAAAAAAATTAAATAGTTTTCAATACAACCATTTATCCTTAATATGCTTATTGAAGAGAAAAAATAAATTGAAATGCATATATTTAGCCTTAGTTTGACAATGACAAATGACAATAGCTTAGTAGTTGTATAACCAAATATAGGTAATTTACTCATAAAATATGATCAAAATTTTATTAAAATTGTTTTACCAGAAAGAGGAGATTTAGAATAGACCATCAAAACTTTTATACTAGAAAGGTGAGATTTGGAATAGACCATCAAAATTTTTATAGGTTTTTTCTTATGTCTGTATTTAAAAGGTTTATTCTTATGTGTATATTTAATGTATGTATGTTTTAAAAAAGAATGTCTTAGTAGAAATGAATGACAACTTTGAACAAATAAGTTGTTGAACTTCAAATTTAGGCATTAGACAAATATAATAAAAAATAAGATGATGTTTCAAAGGATACAAGTAGCTATATTTTGACTTTGATGGAAAATCAATTATTTAAGAGCATGAGTATTTGTGTGGATATTTAGTCTTGTTGGGTATGGTTTGATTCTATTATTTGAGCAAGCTAGACCGCTCTATGGAGTTGTAGTGATTATTTGAGGTGGTAGTTGAACTGGTTAGATAATATTTTATTTTTATCTCATTGCTAGGTAACCCCATTGTGATCTATAGGGATTGTTAGTTATAGTTGTCATGCAACCTTATTAGCATGTACAAAGACATTGAACATGTATGGGTATTATATTAGACTTGGCTTTGAGAGGTTTATCGAATAGGGACACCACAAGAATGGAGTAGGAATCATAAAATTAGTGTGCATTTGACATATGTGAATTACTCTTGCAACAATATGTGTATTTGGTATTGAGCTCTATATTTGATATGTTTTTTTTAAGTTATGAGTGATATAGGATACCAAGTTACTACTATTAAGAGATTGGATTTGTTCGAGTTCAATAAAGTGTTCTAATATTTTTCTTCTTTCTTCAATGTATATAAATCTTAAAAATATTAAGCCATTAGAAATTAAAGGACATATATTGGGAATGTTTCTCAAAAAGTAAAACACGCCTTTCTCAAATTTAATGGCCTATGTCATATTTTCTCTAACAAATATATTTCAAAAGTTATACACAGTTTGACATTTTTGAAAATATCTTTTAAAATATCTCTTTATGTTTTTTTTTACATATATTTAATCTAATAATGACTATTGTTACACATTATAGAAATATTTATAAATCATAAATAATTAAGATATATTATATTAATTTTGATCGTTTATCTTGCTTTAATATATTGAAGTGACATAGTTAACTATGTGGCCTTGTTGCTATTCATATGAAATTTCAATAGACATGTATGGGAATCAATTACACTTTAAAGATTGCATTTTTGTTCATGGGATGTGTATGGTATCACCCTATGCTTTTCAAACACATAGGTACCTTGGATATGTGAAGAATTGTCATTCGATATCAGTCACTGAGGTCACTATACAAAGATAGATAGATAGATAAAATTTTAATGTCCCCGAGGCTAAACATAGTCTATGGGAAAACAAGACAAGTTAAGTCGATTTCAATAACTTGATTTTTTTATTATGCAAGCTGATGATATCAATGTATGAATATATAGAATTGAGAATTCTTTAAAGAATCACTGAATGACAAGGAGTAGTTTAAAATATATGAATGCATGTATGCAAAGACATTCATTACATGGGTCCACTCCAAACATGTCCGAATTTTCTTAAAGAGGAAAATAAAGACAATCACAAAAAATTACTCGAAAAGGAAGTGAACTACAAGGAAGGTGTCTGCTGATTCAACATGCACCATTTTTCTTCTCTGGGTCCACTCTAAATAGAACTGAATTCTCCTAAAGAGGAAAATACAGACAATCACAAACAAACCACTTGAAAAGGAAGTGAATGGCAAGGAAGGTGAACAGTGCAATCTTTCTTGTCAAAGAGGCTTTCACACATATCCTTTGGTGTGACTGCTGATTGAACATGCAACATTTTTCTTCTGTGGGTCCACTTCAAAAAGGTCTCAACTCATAAAGAGAAAGAAAGAGACTGATCAAAAACTAAAATCTTTGAAGGAATTGAACGGTGAATAAGGGAGGCAGGTGCATTTCGTCCTTTGTAGCAGTGATCACAAGCATTTTTACAGTTTCTAATGCTATGTTACATACTTTCCACAATGCAATCTTTTGCAATCTTTTTAAGGAAATCCTGCCCGGCTGCTTCTAGGGGAGGGGGGCATTTGTGAAGTGGAAAGAATTATGGTCATCAAATTTTTTTTTCCATTTATTCTCATTTTTTATTAGTCATTGCGGTTGGTTTCTTTGCTTTGTTTTCTAATGTGATTGAAAGATCATTCTGAATCAGCAATACTTTCATTTGCAATTTCACATTCCGAAGTTTTGCTCTTACAATTTTTAAATTCTTCATTTATTTGTTTCTTCCACCTTTTTCTGAATTTCTTTGAAATTGATCTCAATTTCCACATTCTGACGTCTTGCTCCTAGAATTTTTCAATTCTCTATTTATTTGCCTCTTCCATCTTTCCTAAATTCCTTCACAATTGATCTCTTTGAATCAGCAACGCTTCCATTTGCAATTTTCACATTCCAAAGTTTTGCTCCAAGAATATTTCAATTCTCCATTTATGTGCCTCTCCCATCTTTTTCGATTTTTTCACAATTTTCTTTCAAATTCTTCTTGGCTCTGATACCAATTATTGAGAATCAAGAGCGTATAAACAAATAATTAAATTCAAAATCTATGCAAACAAATAAATGCATAGAGAACACACAACATAGGAAGTTACGCAGGTCACTATTAATGACTACATCTATGGGTAAAGTAGAGTAATCTCGGTTTTATTAACTCTATCTTTCATGTTTACTTATAGTAGCATATATAGATGCATATTACATTCTCCACATAAATTGTTTGAAGAAGAAATGAAGAGGCAATCGGGAGAGGGAAAAGACAAGGAAGTTTAATGATAAAAAACCAGTTGCACTCCACACTCTACACCACTAGGTGGATACGTTGATTGGTATAGCAGGTGTGACAATATATGGTAGTGTTAGAATAAATTAATATTATATCATGTTCATATTTATTTGAAATATTAATTAAAATATTATTAAAGATGTTATATATGAGATTTTTAAATGAACATTTAATAATTGTCATTTGTAAGGAATAAATCATATTTTTGTATCTATTAGCTTGTGTATTTTTTTATATTAATCAACTACAAAAACTAGGGTGCTGACCCCTTATAGTACAAAATCCCGAGGGCGTACAGTCACAAAACAATAACAACAAATAAACATCAAAACCAACCTATAAAAAAATTATTAACAAAAAAAATAGGCCATAGAAAAACCTTGGTTGTCGCTCTTTGAGTTCAAACCTGGGGGAAAACCTTCTTTCCCTCCGGTTAAAAACATTTCGGACTTGTCCAAAGGCAAGTGTGTTATTCTGGTTCCTGATCAGGTGGTAAATCACTCTATCTCCTCCATGGCGCTCTCGCTAATTGGGAAATTTATGGGTCCTAGACCCAATATTGAAGTGGTTAGAGCTTTTGCAAAGAAGAAATGAAGCCTAAAGAGTCAAGTTGAGATAGGTGCGATGTCAAAGGGGTACTTCTCTTTTGCCTTCTCAAACAAGGAAGATATGTCCAATATTCTTTGTGGTGGTCCATGGGTTGTGGGAAAATCTTCCCTGGCTCTTCATAAATGGTCGCCAAAACTGGAGATGAATGATTCTATCTTTGTTTCCGCTCCAGTCTAGGTTCATCTCCCTAGACTTCCTCTGGAGTTCTGGAATGAAGATGCTTTTAAGGGGTTGGCCTATTCGTTTGGCGAATTGCTATCTATTGATCCCATGTCTGCTTCTAAATCCAGGCTACCATGATTTGTGTTTGTGTGGGCCAGTATACAAATCTTCCTACTTCAGTGGAGATTGTTTCAAAACTTGGGAAATGGGTGCAGACATTGGAGTATGAGACACTCCCTTTTGCTTGTTTCATTTGTAAGAAGGTAGGCCATTGGGCTAAAAAGTTCCCTTAGAGGATGAATAAAATACAGAAATAGAATGAGGATGGTAAGAAAAAGGTGTGGAAGGAGAGAAAACTAGAGAATGGTGAAGGAGTGGAGAAAAATGATGAAAAATAAGGGGGAAGGCCCTACAACAGAGAAAATGACTACTGTTGAGAAGTCAATGGGAGGTATCTCTTCTCAAGATATGATGGTCTTCAATGCCAATATCAGACTTGAAGGGGATGGTCCGGATTCCAAGCTTTCTCTGGCATCATCTAAAGGAAAAGACTCCAACTATAATCCGCCTTCTGCTAAAATATCCTATCCTAAGGGGCAGTTTGGGGCTGAAGATGCTTTGGAAGATGAGAAGATTGGGAGGGACTATGTCTCTTCCCCCCTAATGAGAATGGTAGCCTTGTCCCATCTAAAGTCTCAGAGTCTCTACAGATGTGTTTTCATTCCATGGAGGATTCTCAACCTTGTAATATTCTTGGGGGTGTTGAAATTTTTGAGTCCTTTGTCGAAGAATTTATGTTTATCTTCTTCGAGTCGGGTTAAGGCTGGCCCATACAATGGGAAATGGGGTGACTATTCTCTGGACCTTCAGGATGGAAATTATACAAACAATAAAGAGAACGAGGAAGGTGGTTGGTCAACGATCGAAGGTAAAAGGAATAGGAAGGGAGGAGAAAATAAAGGTCCTTCCTCCTCGGTATAGAAGGGAGTAGAGAATAAGGGTTCCTCTTCTCTGTATGGATACCAGGGTAGGGAGAGATAAAAGCATATCTCCTCATCTAAAAAATATATGAAAACTAGAAGTCACCGTAAAGTGGATGTTGGCTCCCCTAAGAGTTATGTGGGCATGCCTACAAAGAAAGTGATAAGGGAGCAGGAAAGCAAACAAAATATAGTTGATGGTAAGCAACTTACCATAACAGAAGTTTGTTCTCCTGGTAAAATATGAAAATCATCTCATGGAACATAAGGGGTCTTAATGGATCCCATAAGAAGGATATGCTCAGGAATTTTGTCTGTGATCATAAACTGGATATTTTATTAATTCAAGAAACAAAAATGAGTAAGGATTAAGTTGACAGGTTGAACATTTTCAAAGGAAATCTTGTGGTAGGGAGTGATTCTAATGGCGTCTCTGGGGGAGAAACTGTCTTCTGGAAGCCCAAATACGTTAGAGGTGAAGTTCTGCTCTCTAGTGACAATATTATCAGTGTAATATTTAAGCATATTAGGGATGAGTTTGAATGAATTCTTTCTAATATTTATGTTCCTAACACTAAGAATGTGAGAGCTAGATTTTGGAATTTAAGATGATAGATTTTAGGGTTAAAGTTCAAAATGATTGTTGGATGGTGATGAGATATTTTAACACCCCGCTGAATGATTCTGAAAAAGTGGGAGGCTCCCAATCCAAAATGGAAAGTAGAACGAACCTTATGAATTTCACTAATTTGCACGCTCTTTCAGATGTTGATTTGCAAGTATCCAACCTCACTTGGAGCAATAGAAGGATCAGAGAAAGTCATATCCAGGTCAGACTTGAAAAGGCCCTCATCTCTTGTAGTTGGTTTTCCAAGTACCTCTTCTCTTTAGGTGTCTTATCTAGGATTGGATCATATCATTCTCCCATTTCTTTTGTTGCGGATGTCATTAAGGGGAAGAGAAAATTTCCTTTTCGATTTGAAAAAATGTGGTTAACACATCCCAAATTAGAAGATTGTATTCACAACTGGTGGGGCTTTGATGTTCAAGGGACAATGATGTTTAAGGTAGAAATAAACTTAGACATGTTAAGAAAAAAGTTGAAAGTTTGAATAAAGATACTTTTGGAGATATTTTTGAATCTAAGAAAGAGACCAAGCTTCAACTTCAAGAAATTGAGGATTCCATCCAGAAGGAAGGATATACTCAGGATAATTTTAATAAGGAAAATGAAATCTTAGTTGACTATCATGATGCCATTGCCAAGGAGGAGGTCTACTGGAGGCAAAGATATCGGGATCTATGGCTCAATTCTGGAGACAAGAACACCAAATTCTTCCACATGTTCTCTATGAAACAAAAAGCCATTAATAAGATCTCTCACATCCAAGTTGATAGAGGTAGATTGGAGAAGGAAGAGGAAATTCGGGGGGAGGTGGTTCACTTCTTTTCCTCTCTCCTCTTGGAGGACCAACATCTAAGTCATGATGATCAAGATGTGCTTCTTGCTTCCATCCTTTCTATTCTTGGAGAAGATCAGAACAAATTTTTGTTTTCTATACCTTCTGATAAAGAGATCAAGGAGTTTGTCTTCTCTTTTGAAGGTGAAAAGTGCCCTATACCTAATCATTTCCTGGTGTTCTTCTTTAAAATTTTTTGGAACATTGTCCAGAAAGATATCTCTAATGTGGTGAAGGAGTTTTTTGGAGCCAGGAGCCTTCTCAAAGAGATCAATGCTACTTTCATTGTTCTTATTCCTAAATGTCCAGGGGTTGACTCTCTGGAATGGTTTAGACCGATCAACTTTTGTAACTCCTTTTATAAGATTATCTCTAAATTTCTCACTTCTAGAATCTTATCTTTTCTCCCCTCTTTGATTTCTCCTCACTAGAATGGGTTTGTGTCGGGAAGGTAGATTCTTGATTCGATCATCTTAGTGGATGAAAAAATTCATTCCCTTGTTAGTGCTAAAAAACAAGGATTCCTGTTAAAATTGGACATGTCAAAATCTTATGATAGGGTGGACTGGAAATTCCTGGACAAAGTTTTGGTAGTGTTTGGATTTGGTGCCAGGGTTAGACAACTCTTAAATCAATTGAATTATACCTCCTCTATTTCAGTCTTGGTCAATGGGTCTCCCTCCCACTTCTTCATCCCTTCTAGGGGGCTTAGAGAGGGTGATCCCAGTTCTCCTATTCTTTTTACTATCATGGTAGAGAGTCTAGGAAGGTTTGCCAAGATTTTAGTTCAAAAAGGGGAGAATTAGGGTCTTAAACCTTCATCTATGGGGCTTACCCACTCTCATGAGAAGTTTGTTGATGACACGATATTGTTGGGCTTGGCTTGCATTAAAGAAGCTCAGATTATGAAAATATTGTTGGATACCTATAGTAGGGCTACCAGACAATTTATCAATTGGAACAAGAGCTCCTTATTTTTTGTTAATACTCCTAAAGATAGAAAGATAAGAATTTGTAATATCCTTGGTTGTTCTATTGCTTCTTTACCTTCTACTTATCTTGGTTTGCCTCTAGGCCTCAAGCTGGATGATGCCTTCTGGAATGCCATAGTTGACAGAATCAACAAGAAATTGGCAGGACAGAAGGGAGCTCTTTTAAGTCAATCTGGTAAACTACAAATATTGAAATCTTCTCTTCAGAATCTTCTAATTTATGCTCTTAGCCTCTTTAAGATCCCCTCCAATTTTTCTGAGATTATTGAAAGAATTCAAAAACACTTCCTTTGGTCAGGGGTGGAGGAGAGAAAAAGGCTTCCACTTATTTCTTGGGAAAATGTTATAAACCTAAGAGGTGTGGAGGTCTTGGTATTCGAAGCATCAAACTCTTCAACAAGGCTCATCTTGGGAAGCAGGCTTGGCAAGAATTCAACAAGAACCCTAAGGAATGGAATACCATTTGGAAAGATAAGTATCTTCACCATTTTTCTGATTTTTTGATTTTGCTTACTTCGACTCTGTTATTAGTGGCTCTTTCATATGGAACAACATTCAGAAGATAAAGGAGGTTCTTGTTAAAGATTTGAGATGGAAAGTGGGCAATGATAGATCTGTGTGCTT
This sequence comes from Thuja plicata, assembly GCA_018584345.1. Taxonomy (NCBI): domain Eukaryota; kingdom Viridiplantae; phylum Streptophyta; class Pinopsida; order Cupressales; family Cupressaceae; genus Thuja; species Thuja plicata. Next base: position 488,826 of record MU227364.1, read on the forward strand.
TTGGGAGGATAAATGGATCTCTGATAGGCCTCTTAGTTTAATCCAAGATTTCTCTAAGTGCATCAATAGATGTAAGGGGAGTTTGGGGAGTGTTGTGGCAGATTACTGGAGAAAACAGTAGTGGGTCAATCTTTCTTTACTGTAAAGGAGGATGGTTCCTCTTCAACACTATCTAAATGGTATTTTTCTCAAAGATGATAATCATGATTCTATTATTTGGGAGGCTTCTCCTTATGGAAATTTCACTATGGCTTCCACCTTTTCTCTATTGATAAAAGATAACGAGGGAGATGCCCCTTACTAGCCAAAGCTTGGAATAAAATCCTTATCCCTAAAATCAATATCTTCTACTGGATTTTCTTACAAAACAAAGTCCTCACTACGGACAATCTTTGCAAGCGAGGCTTCATGATTCCTAACAGATGCTACTTGTGCCTAGAGGCTGAAGAATCTGCTTCTCACTTTTTGATGCATTTATCCTTCTCTCTAGATGTCTATGTTTATTTATCTAGAAGATGAAATCTCAGTTGGGTTTTCCCTGCCTCTATTCAGGAGTTTTTGATCCAATGGTGTTTCCCCTTGGCTAATCAAGTTCTTAAGGTCCTCTGGTCCCTCATGACACCTCATACTATCTGGGGTATATGGAAAGAGAGAATCATAGGATTTTTAGGTATCACAGTTCTTCCTCTTTGATTGTTGCAGTGAATATATCAAGGGTTGTTGTGGAAAATCTTAATCCTTTCTTCTAGGCTATCTCATAAGCAAAATTCTATTTGCAAAATGGAGGATATTTGTATTTCCCAAGGTTGGCAGTTGGATATTGATATTTCTAAATGTCTTGGAAAGACTAAGAAGAATAGAGATGGTTTGATTTGGCTTTCCCGTCCTGTGGTATGGGTGAAAAATAATTTTGATGGGGCGACCAAGGGTAATCCCGGGTCAGCTGGGTATGGGGGAGTGATAAGCTATGAGAGTGGAATTTCCATTGCTGCGGTGGCTCTTCCCTTGGGTACCTAGTCTAACCACTATGCAGAAGCCATGGGAGTCTTACAAATTCTTTCTATTTCTTAACATCTTAACCTTAATTATGTTTGTTTAGAAGGGGACTCCAACAATATTATAAGATGCCTTAAAGGGGAATCACCAGCTTCATGGTCTATAAAACATATTATAAGGGATTCAAAAGAAATAATACAAAGTTTTAAAAAATGTTATATTGCCCACTCTTATAGAGAATCTAATAAGGTGGCGGATGGTCTTGCCAACGTTGGTGTTAGATCGAATGATATATTAAATTGGGAAGGGGAAGGCAATTTAAATAATGATATAAAAGGCCTTTTATCCCTCGACCGTATCAACATCAGGATTGGGAAGGTATAATTTAATGATGAAATTTCATCTCCTTCCCTTTGAATTAGCAGTAATGACGGTGATATATTTTCCCTTCCTGTCATTATTGCTAATTTATTCTCTCACACTTTGTGGGTCTTGAAGAGGAGTAATATTTGTCTTAATTTTGCTTTTCTCTTCATCTATCTTTTGTTTCATTCAGTTTTCTCTGAGATTTCAGTCATGGTGGGTGACCTGAACCATTTCAAACTGACGATCTGTGAGCATTGGAGGAGAGATGAGGAAGTCTAGAGGAAGCTCATGAATGGTGGTCTTTCTCCTTTCCTGGAGAAGTTGCATGGTTATGAAAGAAAGGCCACTTAGCTCTTTATTGATGAGTGGGATATTAAGGCTATCACTCTGCAAGGCAAGATGTTTATTATAGATGATATTTTGGTGGCTGAAGTGATGGGAATGTATACTAAAGGCTCAAGAAGTTTTTCAACGACAGGAAAATATCTGACCAGGATGTGGAAAATTTCCCTAAAGCAGAGGAGGAGAGGGAAGCCCTTGTGAAAGGTAACAATTCTTACTTCGAACTTGAGCAGTTAAAGCCTTTCTAGATGAGGATGACCCAAGTGATTATGGAATTCATCATAGTGGATGAGAGATTTACTAGGATGCATAACTATAATTTCATTTTATTGAACTATTTTAGGTACAAGACTTTGATTTCTTTCCCATACAAGAAGAACCCTAGAAAAGTTGTTGTTCATCAGGGGTTAGTTATGGTCTTATATGAGTATTTGAGGGATAAGGTCTTTGAAACTCCTAGTATTCATCTTGTTAAGTTGGGTGAAGAGGATAATCCTAATGCTGGTGTGTCTAAGAAGGAAGTTGAGTCTAATTATGAGGAAGAAATTGATACCCCAAAGATGAAGAAGCCAAAATTATTGACCAGTAAGAAGTCGATGCTTAAAAATATGGTGTATCAAGGGTTAGAGGGAGATCATATTGAGGACAGTGATGAAGGGATTTCCCCTCCCAGGTTGAAACCCTTGGCCAAGGCCAAGCCTAAGCCCAAAAATTTGGGATTTCATGGTAATGAGGGTGACCATACTGATGATAGTGACAATTTTGTCTCTCTTCCTGTCCATGGCCAAGATAAGGGGACCCTTTCTATTGGCCTTCCCATTGTTTTGTTGTCAGATGATGGTAGAATGGATGGTAAGGATGCAGGGGGAATATCCCCATTAGGTTGGTTGTTAAGAAGAAAAGTGGTGTTGTCCTGAGTGACACGTGTATTACCAGTCCAACAGTGGTTAAATTTAAAAGCCCTGGTCCCTCGGCTACTATTTCCCCTGAGAATTTTGTTGGTAGTTCCAAGAAGGGTAAGGAAAGAATTCCCAAAATCCCTCTAATGAAGGATTTTACCAGTGTGGTAATTCATGATGTTCTTGTTTCTCCTCCAGATTCTGAGGAAGAAGATGATGAGAATAAAATTGCCAAAGTGGTGTCTGCTGACTTATGGTTAGATGACTTCCATGACTGGAAAGAGCCCCCCTTTGGGGTTCTCCAGACGGCTAAGGCTCATGCTTTGTACTCCTTTCAGGTCCAAATATGGGCCTTTCACAAGATAAAATGTCTTAATCTTAAATACAGGGCTATGTCAGTGAAGTTTGAGGATATGTAGCAGAAGGTGGAGACCTCGAGTATGATTCAAGATGTGGGGTCTTCGTCTCTCTGGTCACCTGAGGAGAAGAAATTAGTGCTAGATTCAGTGGAAGATGAGGGTAATGCTAGAAAGGTCCTAAAGGGAGGGTTAGATGCTCTTACTACTAGGGTGGATAAAACTAAGGAAAATCTTAAAGAGATTCTCAAGCATAGCCTAAAGATAATTAAGACTACATAGGAGAATATGAGAGCTTTGGTCTCCAGAATGGAAAAAATCTACATTGAGAAGGATTCTACTTATGTGATAGTGAAAAGGAGATGTTGTTGATGGGGGTCTTTGGTCCTGGGAAGAGAACCAAAGCCAACACCAAGAAAAATGTTGTCACTCTCCCCCCAGATATTGAAGATCTGAAGATGGTGGCTCTCAAGATGTCTGAGATGGAAGAAGAGGTGGTTCACACCCTGAACAACTTGGCTTAGGGTTCCTTTCTCTTGGTTTCATTTTTCTCTATTTCTGTTTGGTTTTCTTGTGTCTACTGGGTGGTTGCTATTTTTTTGGTGTTCTATTGGTTGCTGGCCTTTTGTCTCTGCGAACATATTTTGTTGATTTGTGCTTAATATTTCCTATATTTAGTTGTTTCTTGTAAAGGGTTTCGACCCCCTTTCAAAACCCATTTTTTCCTTTTTCAAAAATAACTTTTACACATGAAAGTTAGCACTATTGTAGCAAGTACTAACAGAGAAAGGATAGTAAACGCACAAACTACCTAGAAACATACTAGTGTAGCCAAAGATGTGTCATAAACAACAAGAATTCAAAGAGCCACTCAAGTTGAAAGAAGAAATACAAAGCACATTTTGAGAGGAGCCAAGTGTCAGGGCCCTATTAAACCTTGAAAGATGATATAATATCACAACCTGATTGGTGCAATAGATTGGAACAATTGTCAGTAAGGAAATTGAAAAAGTCCTTATAGTTACCTGCCCCCTGCTCATTTTTACCCAAGATCTTACATTGCATGAGGAAAATAGAGGTTGTCGAGCTGTGCATAATCCAAAGACTAAATCTAGGTATGCTAACCAACTTCCTTTTGACCTTTCTCACTCTATTCTTGAGGGTATTCACCTCATTTTGTAGGCATGTCAAATCAATGACTGAAGCCACATTAAATAAGATATGTTTTTTCTCAAGAGGCAATAAGTCAGTACCCAACGCAGGAGGTTCCTCCTTGAAATTGTCACTATGGGATGAGCTATCAGAGGTGGAATTATTTGAGCTGGCACTATCATATGTCCTCGTGACATCCTCCTCCTTGTTATTGGTTTTCTGATTTCCTCCATAAGCATCCGGATTCCCCTGTGTTGTGTACTCTTTACAATCATAATCCACAAGCATCTTTTTTCCCTTTTTTGCAGACCTATTTTCTAGTCTATTAGATCTACAGGGAGTTCTATGCTCCTCTTCCACTTCCTCATCAAGATTTGTGTTAACCTCTTGAACAAATAATTTGGATTTTGGGTAGGGGGAGGTTTTTTACCTTTCCTCTTTGAAGCTGAGCGGAGAATCTTTCCCTTTAGGGGAAGTTTCATGAGAAACAATATCAAGATTTTTAATTTCAGGGGTATTCAACCTACTAGCCCCTGGATTCTTAATGCCTTTTTTCTTGGTCTGGTTAGGCATGTAAACAATGATAGCAGGTGGGGGGACTATGAGATAGGGGCTTCATAGACAATTATAGGCTTAGGAGGGTAGAGGACGGATTGAAATTTGTAGAGCCTAAAGGTGAGGCCATGGTGTAGGTAAGTTATCTTTTTACTCTGGTGAATGCATTCCCTGATATCAAACACAAAATTTGCAGACCGTGTCTAGAATTCCGATGTGGCTCCACATCTTGTCCCTGATGCAACCCTTATTGTTGTTCCTCCTATTTATGCTTTGTCCTCAAGCCTTGGGGACATATCCACTCCCTCTTCCCCTACCCCTGCTTTGCATCTTGTTTCTGCTGACGGTGCTTTGCCCCCACTTTTTTCTGACCACAATACTCTTTGCAGCCCAGGCGGAGCTTCTTGCATGGGGGATCCCAAAGATAGTATTGCTTGGACCGTTGTTAGACATGGTAGATTGAAATCTCACCCCACCTCTCTTGCGGTGTGGGTTTGGCCCAATCCTTAGGGACAAGAGCGTTTGTGCTTTGTGCTTTGTTTTGTTTAGTTCTTTTCTTGTCAGCACCCAATGTGTTGTTGTTGGCCTGTTAACCTGTTGGTGGGCCTTGTTGTTATATTGGGTCAACTCCCTTGTTTTGGCTGTTGTTATTTTCTTTTTCTTCCCAATAATTGTACCATGGGCCAGCACCCTCTTGTTGCTGCTTTCTATCAAAAACATACATTGATACCTTCCATAATTAGTATAAGCAAGTCTATGACCAATGGGAAACACTTAGAAATAAAATAAAATAACCTATTCTACGGTCTATACAAATTTTTCTATTAAAGTCAAATTTTGTTTTTGAATTTCTTTTTTCCATTGGCTATGTTCATTTTTTCTGTTGGTATTTTCCCTTTTCCCTATCTTCCTCTTTCCACATTAAGGTATCTTTCCCTTTTCCTATCTTCCTCTTTCCACATTAAGGTATACTTACGCAAGTAAATGATAATTTTCTATATTTATGATGATAAGCTTCTCATTTTTTAGAACTTTGTTATTTACTGCTTAGAAATCAATAAATTCAAGTTAGAATGATTGCTTTCACAAGTTTAAAAAAGCATTGCATGCATCTATTAGGAAAGTCCATTTGTGGATGGTTTTATTTTAACCCACCTTTATGCTTCATGTAGGGTGAATTAAATTTCATTAATCATCCTTGAAAGTGGATTATTTATGCAACTTCCTATGGCTTTGAAGGAAATTTTGATTGCACCATTTTTGCCACTATTGCTTTCCTAGAAATAGGGATCTTTCCTCAGAAGTGATTTATGAGTGGAGAATGTTTTGTCAGCTTTTGTGACTAGCCAAAATTGCATGCTCTACTGATCTGCCTCTATCATAATGCTTTGATATAGCAGAGGCTATTATCCTGGCATTCCAGCATTACATTCTTATGTTAGGAACTACTGTGATGATTCTGGCTCTTCTAGTTCCTTTGATGGGTGGTAGTAATGTAAGTTCTCTTGGGATTCGTTTGCCTACAGTTATTGCTGGGTCATTTTCACAGAGTACAAAGGTCGTTGATCTTTGCTATGATCTTCCTGCAAATCCCACTCGATTTTCCAAGTTACGCCCATCACTCTACTCTTCAATTCCATGCAAGTCACGGTCGACACCCACCTTTTATCTTTTGTTTCCTTGAAGGTGGTGGCCCCGCCATTCCCAAAGGTCGGGTGATTTAGTGCTTCACATTTGGGAGCTCGGTTTTGGTTTTCATGGAGGCGAACGTTATCGGCAATCACAAAACTGAAGACTATAACCCAAGTATCACTAAGCCACGCAAAGACGCACCTCCAAAAAAGCCAAAAACCAAAGACGTAACCCCAAAGAGGAAACGGGGAGGGAAACAAAAAGTAAAAAAAGACTCCCCACACAGGAGCCCAAAAGGGCAAGGTAGAAGAAAGATAAACAAAACCCTTGCCATCCAATCAAACAACCACCAAGCTCCAAACCATGCCAGCACAAAGCCAGATGGCAGAGAAAAGAGGCAAAGAAAATTCTAGATTGTAGGAAAGGATCTATCCAAAGGAGCCCACGAGGAAACAAATCCAAAGCCACCAGAAGAAATTGCATCCACCAAGCGGAGAAATCGTGCACAGAAAAGACCAGCCATCTCTGGTGAAAACTCAAAAAATCCACATCCTCGAGCAGAGAGGGACCAAGCAGAGTGGGGATGAATTCCTATCACCAAAGACTAGGCAAAAATCTCAACTCCCACAGCCTAGAAAAAATTCATAATACACATCTAAGAAAATAGACATGCCTGCAGCCATACACATAGTCACCAAATGCACCAAAGGGAGCCCAGAAGAAAGAGAACACAGGTGCCGCCAAACACAAAAACTCCAATCGCTGGAAAAACCAGGGAACAAGGCCAAAAATGACCAAGAGCAGAGACCTCTCAATGCCATCTCCATCCCCATCCGTCTCGTCTTCAGCCTTAGAGCTTGTAGAATCAACCCCCAAAACCCTAGCCTTGGATCCACTCCCGCCTCTCAAAATTTTTGAATTTATATGCTCAATAAGCTTTTAGGCACTACTACAATTACTAATGGCATCGTTATGACTACTATTCATAATGTATTGTTTCCTAAAATAGGGTTTCTTCTGTCGGTTTTTCTAAATCTAGCGGCGCTAAAGACAGACAATCAAGCAGGTCTTGCTTGTAGAATTTCTCATTTTTCTATATTGATTGTTCTGTTTTCAAACTTTAGCTGCAGAATGTTGGCAGGGTCCTTCAATTTTTTGGAAAGATGACAAGGAATGTCATATTAGAGGCGATTAGAAGCCGAAGATTTATGGTGGCATTCCAAAAAGGAAGCATTAAAAGGCCACTTGGATGGGAAAAGAAATAATATGGAAGAAATGAGCTAAGACATATATTTCTGGATAGTAGTCATGGCTATTCGATCTGTTGTATTTATCTATAACATTCTAAGTATCCTGCAAGTACACATGGCCAAGTTTTATGGAGCGTCACTGATAGAAGAAAATTACAAAACTGAAGCGAATTTCACTTCATTGGATCCTCCTTACCGAATACATGTAAATTAGAAAAAGATGTGGTCATTCTACTAATAGAGTTCTCGGGAAGCTTGCTTGTGCTTGGCTTTATCGAACCAAAATCTATTTAACAAATTCTCTGAGAGTGTACATCAATATTGGTAATAGTCATCACACTTTTCATTTGTGTGTCTCGTTTTTCCTTGTTGTGCATCTTCTATTTTATAATAATTATGCCAATACCATTTGAACCCAAGTTCAGTCACTTTTGACAATTTTTTTGAGTGTTTTCAAACATCTAAGTGGTGGAGAACTTGTACTCTTAAAAGAGAGGTCACAAGTTCAAATCTCACTTGTGGGTAGGATATGTACATGAAAACAACCATACACTTATGATTTGATCCAAGCCTAATAATTTATATGTATTTCCCTATCGGCGTACCCCTTGCACCCTCTTCTGGTGCAAGTGCTAGTTTTACGTACATTGGATTTGGATGATGTTTTGTTGTTTTTGTATGTGACTTAATTGTTTATAGTTATTGTTTTGGCTTTTGGGTAGTAATGGTGTACGTTGTGGGATCTATTATGTACGTAAGGTTTAAAAATTGGACATCAAAGTGTCGCCCAATACCCACTTAAATATACCTTAATAATCATGCATTAAAACCATTGCTAATATTTATACACAAACATTCTAGTTACTAGGATTTTTTTTTCGATATGTAACTTCAATATATCCTTGTCCATTTATTTGTTTGTGTGCTGAACATGAGAAGCCTATCAAAAATTCTTTTGAAGAGTTAAATGTGTGAACATATGTGAGGACATTCCTTCTCTGGGTCCACTCCAAAAAGGTTCCAACTCAAAGGAAAATATCACACAAAAAAACTTTAAAGGAATTGAATGGTGAACAAGGTAGGTGGAAGGTCTATTTTTGTCCTTTGATCACGAATGAAACAGACATTTTGTTTCATCTTTTATAGCAGTGATCACAAGCATTTATACCATTTTTAACGCCATGTTAGATAGTCTGGACAATGCAATGTCTTGCAAACTTTTTACAGAAGTTCTGCCGGGCTACTTTTAGTTGAGGGGTGGGGGGGAGAGGTGGTGGGATTTATTGGTTGGTTTACTAGTTGAGGTGGGGTTTATTGGTTGGTGTACTAGTTGTGATAATACATGTTATAAATTGATATGTATTTGACATATAGATCTGAATATTACTAAAAGTGTGATATACATGAATTCAAAATAAGTATTTTAGAATTTATCATTTTAAATAAGTATTTTAGAATTTATCATTTTCAAGGAGAAAAGTTATAGATATATATAGTGCTTTTATCATTATACATAGAGATTTTTAATGAGTCCAAACTCTTGTATAAAAGATAGATGGATGAACTGAAGCGAGGAAAAAGAGTCCCCACTCTATACCAAGACTATCAAAAGGCTGGATGAAACACATTTTAACTGGTCACAAACAACAGAGAAATATCACAACTAAGAGACATAGGAATAATTTTACCAAGTTGCCAAACATTACTACAAACAAATGAAAGAGTACGAACCACCACTCAGGTCCCATTTAGACAATCCCAAGTTAGAAGTGAGTTGACAATAAATAATATTTGGTATTAAACTAGTTATTGGGTCATTTGTGTTAAACTACCGGGTAATTTGTGTTAAACTATTGAGTCATTTGTTTTGGATATAAAGGTTAGAGTTGACGTGATTTATAGTTACCAAAAGGCATTAAGATCATTTAGGCATAAAAAATTTATATTTTAAGGTGTTCTAACAACAAATGATATCCTTGTATTCAACTATTAGATATTTTACTCATAAAATATGATCAAAATTTTATTAAAATTGTTTTACAAGAAAGGGGAGAATTGTGGTAAACCATCAAAACTTTTATAGGTTTATTCTTATGTGTATATTTATTGTATACATATTTTTTTAAAAAGTATGTCTTAGTAGAAATGAATGCCAACTTTGAACAAATAAGTTGTTGACCATCAAATTTAGGCATTAGACAAATATTATATAAAATATGATGATGTTTCAAAGGATACAAGTAGCTATATTTTGACTTTACGGTAAATCAATTATTTAAGAGCATGAGTATTTGTGTGGATATTTAGTTTTGTTGGGTATGGTTTGAGTCTATTATTTGAGCAAGCTAGACCATTCTATGGAGTTGTAGTGATTGTTTGAGGTGGTAGTTGAACTGGTTAGATAATATTTTATTTTTATCTCATTGCAAGGTAACCTCATTGTGATTTATAGGGATTGTTGGTTATAGTTGTCATGCAACCTTATGAGCCTGTACAAAGACATTGAACATGTATCCGTATTATATTAGACTTGGCTTTGAGAGGTTTATCGAATAGGGATACCACAAGAATGGAGTAGGAATCATAAAATTAGTGTGTATTTGACATATTTGAATTACTCTTGCAACAATATGTGTATTTGGTATCAAGCTCTATATTTGATATGTTTGTTTTAAGCTATAAGTGATATAAGATACCAAGCTACTACTATTAAGAGATTGGATTTGTTCGAGTTCAATAGAGTGTTCTATTATTTTTCTTCTTTCTTCAATGTATAGAAATCTTAAAACTATTAAGCCATTAGAAATTAAATGACATATATTAGGAATGTTTCTCAAAAAGTAAAACACCCCTTTCTCAAATTTAATGGCCTATGTCATATTTTCTCTAAAAAATATATTTCAAAAGTTATATAAAGTTTAACATTTTTGAAAATATCTTTTAGAATACCACTTTAATTTTTTTTATATATAGTTAATCTAATAATGACTACTATTTTTTGATAATGACTATTGCTACACATTATAGAAATATTTATAAATCATAAATAATTAAGATACATTATATTAATTTTGATCTTTTATCTTTCTTTAATAAAATGAAGTGACATAGTTAACTACGTGGCCTTGTTGCTATTCATATGAAATTTCAATAGACATGTATGTGAATCAGTTAGGCTTTAAAGATTGCATTTTTGTTCATGGGATGTGTATGGTGTCACCCTATGCTTTTCAAACACGTAGGTACATTGGATATGTGAAGAATTGTCATTTGATATCAGTCAATGAGGTCACTATACAAATATCAATGTATGAAGTTGAGAATTATTTAAAGAATCACTGAATGACAAAAAGTAGTTTAAAATATATGAATGCATGTATGCAAAGACATTCATTACATAGCTCCACTCTAAATAGGTCTGAATTCTCCTAAAGAGGAAAATACAAACAATAAAAAACAAACCACTTGAAAAGGAAGTGAATGAAAAGGAAGGTGAATAGTGCAATCTTTCTTGTCAAAGAGGCTTTCACACAGATCCTTTAGTGTGAATGCTGATTGAACATGCACCATTTTTCTTCTCTGGGTCCACTTCAAAAATGTCCCAACTCATAAAGAGAAAGAAAGAGATTGATCACAAACTATAATATTTGAAGGAATTGAACGGTGAATAAGGGAGGTAGGTGCATTTCGTCCTTTGTAGCAGTGATTTTTTTTCCATTTATTCTCATTTTTATTAGTCATTGCGATTGGTTTCTTTGCTTTGTTTTCTAATGTGATTGAAAGATCTCTCTAAATCAACAATACTTTCATTTGCAATTTCACATTCTGAAGTTTTTCTCTTAGAATTTTTAAATACTCCATTTGTTTGTTTCTTCCATCTTTTTTTGAATTTCTTTGAAATTGATCTCAATTTCCACATTCTGACTTTTTGCTCTAAGAATTTTTCAATTCCCTATTTATTTGCCTCTTCCATCTTTCCTAAATTCCTTCACAGTTGAACTCTTTGAATCAGCAACGCTTCCATTTGTAATTTTCACATTCTGAAGTTTTGCTCCAAGAATATTTCAATTCTCCATTTATCTGCCTCTCCCATCTTTCTTGAATTTTTTCACAATTTTCTTTCAAATTATCCTTGGCTCTGATACCAATTATTGAGAATCAATAGAATATAAATAAATAATTAAATTCAAGATCTATGCAAACAAGTAAATGCATAGAGAACACACAACATAGGAAGTTACACAACTCACTATTAATGGCTCCATGGGTAAAGTAGAGTAATTTTGGTTTTATTAACTCTATCTTTCATGTTTACTTATAGTAGCATATATAGATGCATATCAAATTCCCCACTTCAATTGTTTGAAGAAGAAAAGAGGAGACAATTGAGAGAGGGAAAATACAAGGACGTTTAACAATAAAAAACCAGCTTGACTCCAAACTCTACACCACTAGGTGGATATGTTGATTGATATAGTAGGTGTGATAATATATGGTAGCATTAGAATAAATTAATATTATATCATGTTTATATTTATTTGAAATATTAATCAAAATATTATTAAAGATGTGATATATGAGATTTTTAAATGAACATTTAAGAATTGTCATTTGTAAGGAATAAATCATATTTTAGTATCTATTAGTTTGTGTTTTTGATATTAATCAACAACAAAAACTAGGGTGCTGACCCTTTACAGTAAAAAATCCTGAGGACATACGATCACGACACAATAACAATAGATAAACATCAAAACCAACCTATAACATAACTATTAACAAATAAACATAGGCCATAGATCAACAACTTATACACATGAAAGTTAGCACTATTGTAGCAAGTACCAATAGAGAAAGGATAGTAAACACAAATACTACCTAGAAACATACTAGTACAGCCAAAGCTATGGCATAAACAACAAGAATTCAAAGAGCTACTCGGGTTGAAAGAAGAAATACAAAGCACATTTTGAGAGGGGCCAAGGGTCCGGGGCCCATTAAACCTTATGATAGGATCTGATATCACAACCTGATTGATGCAATACATTGGACCAATTATCAGTAAGGAATTTGAAAAAGTCCTTATAGTTACCTTCTCCCTTCTCATTTTCATCCAAGATCTTACACTACATGAGGAAAATAGAGGTTTTCGAGCTGTGCATAATCCGAAGACTGAATCTAGATATGCTAACCAACTTCCTTTTGACCTCGCTCACTCTATTCTTGAGAGTATTCACCTCATTTTGTAGGGATGCCAAATCAACGACTGAAGCCAAATTAAACGTGATGGGTTTCTCCTCAATAGGTAGTAAGTCAATACCCAACACAGGAGGTTCCTCCTTGAAATTTTCACTATGGGCTGAATTATCAGAGGTGGAATTATTTAAGCTACCATTTTCATCAGTCCTCGTGACATCCTCCTCCTTGTTATTGGTTTTCTCGTTTCCCCCATTAGCAGCTAGGTTCTCCTTGTTGGAAAGTGATGCATTTATGGAGTGATATGATACACTTGAGGATTTCCATTTATGGAAACACATCTGGAATGATGATCAATTGAAGTTTTTTATAGTTTTGGATATACAAATAGAAAAATGACTAAGTACAGTAATCAGATATACAGAGTATAGTGGTACTATCTTGGACAACAAAGACAATATATGATGGATGGGAACATGCGAGCTTAGAGAAAGATATTTTAGAGTATGTATGACCTTTTGGTAAGGCCACTTGAGTTTTGGTGTCGATCGTAGAGAGTTATAGTGTTTTGAAGTCATGCGAAGACAGAGTAACATGGATACATGGTAGGTGTCACGATGATTGAGGGAGTATATTTTGGACTCCTAGCATGCTAAGTTGGATTTTTATTGTGGATTACCTATTCTTTGGTAGTGTATGGTCGCCGACTTTGTATTTACTCTTTGAGTATATAGTAAATATATTTTGTAATGTATTAGAGAGCCGAATAAATGATGTAAAACATATATATGAAGAGATTTTTGTAAAGCGAAGTGTGAAAGTAATGAGATTATATGAGGTAGATGGAATGCATGGATGCATTGTGATATAAGATAGATGAGAGCTACAAATATAACTATATAAGCATAGAGAATGCTTGTAAATGTTCAATACTGAGAATTGATTATAGTATATCTTTACCAGGGTTTTGTATTCCCCTAACAAAGAAATGTACTAATGTAATATTCAGCTCCTAACATGGCTAGGTCTCCTAACAGGGACTCTATAATTTTAATGCATATTTGTGTTAGGATTAGGTAATACTGAGAGGGGGGTGAATCAGTATTACAACACTTATTAAAAATTTTCAACCAATTAAACATTAACCATATACTTGCAGAAATGAAAAGAACATAAGCAAATAAAACAGTACTCATAACACCATAGTTTTGTTGTCGAGGAAACCCTGGCCAAGGGAAAACCCTAATGGGGATGGTACCCACAAGCATGCACTAAAATATAGTGTCCCTGTTAGGAGACCTAGCCCTAATAGGAGCTGAATATTACATAGTACATTTCCTTGTTAATGGAATTACAACCTTGTTTAAGGTATACAATACCTTGTTAGGGGCCAACTGAGCTTACAACTCTTACAAAGTAATTCTGTTACAAAATGTTCTCAATAATGAACAAAACAAGCATCTCTAATGCTTAGATAGTTCTTGTCATAGCTCATCAATGATCTTTGTCATCCTCTGCTCTGCAATTCGCATGTCATATCATCTATCTAATCATCTCACGTATGTCCATATATTCTCTCAACAAAAATTTCTCCATATATATATATATATATATATATATATATATATATATATCTTATCTCTTAACTAAGTCAGCTCTCTTAACCAAATATTACATAGTCGTCTCTCAATACAAAATGCATTTAATAAAACAAATATCAAATGCAAAGTCAGTTCTCTTACATAATCAAAGTTTAGTTTATCAACAACCATAATCCAAAACCAATTTCTTGGATTCCAAGTCATGCTCTCTGAATCATCGCTTCTGTTCAACTGCTCTGTATCACTGTTCTGCTACTGTCTGTTTGTCTTCAAATATCTCTAACTTTCTGTAAACTATGCAAAAATGAAAATGATCTTAGGTGGAGGTCACATATACCTCATACTATCTCCCTCTAAGCTTGCTTGCCTTAATTCATCGATCTCGATCTTTGATACCCAAAATACCTCTGTAACTCTGCTTCTGTACTTAGTCAATTTCAGAGTCATCAAAACTCAACTTCATAGGAATCGATCTGTAACCCAGATGTGTTGCCATAAATTACAACCAAAATGTGAATCTCACCATGCAAACTAGATCACTTGCCAACAATTTGTGGGTACCATCCCCACCGGGGTTTTCCCCTTGGCTAGGGTTTCCTCGACAACAATTCATGGTGTTATGAGTTGTGTTGTGTGCTTATGTTATTTTAAGTTAAGTAATTATATGGTTAAGTTGGAATTTATTAAGTTCATGTTTAAAGTTTTGTAATACTGATTCACCCCCCCTCTCAGTATTACTTAATCCTGATAATTGGTATCGGAGCTTTTTCCCCTTCGAAAGAAAGTTTAACAACTTAAGGGAGATCGATATGGATTCTGAAAGTTTGGAAGAAAACTTTGAAGTAGCACTTGAAGATCTTGACAAAGATAAAGTAGAGAATGGTGACTTGAAATTCAAATTGACAAGAGCAGAGGGATTCATTAAGAAACTAAAAGAACAACTTGAACTTTCCAGAAGTCAGAGACAAGATCTTATGGTTAAGATAAAAGAAGATTCAAACAATGATAATTCAGATCAAATAAAGCAACTTGAGCAAGAGAAAGATACCTTAAATCTTGATTATGAAACTACTTCACTACAAATGGCTAAAGAGATTCAACAAGAAAAGGATGCTAAGAACAAAATTGAAGAAACCTTGAAGGATTCTAATATTCAGATAGGGCAAATGAAGACTGAACTTGAACACTACAAGAACACGTATTTGGAATTGGAGAAATACAATCAGATCATAAAAGGAGAACTTGTTGAGGCAAAGAATCATATTGAGAGACTTCACATGAGTAGTAACTTGATCGATGAACAAAGAGACATACAAAAACCTAAAGGAGACATGACTGGTTTTAGCTTCAATGAAGCTGAATGTTCAAAGAATCAAGAAGAAAAATCTAATGCAAATATTGATGGAGAAAGACCTACTCTTGAAGAACCTAGAAAAAAATCAGACCTTTCAGAGGTAGATGTTTTGGTTGTAGCAAGATTGGACACATGAAGAGAGATTGCAAAGGTAAAGCCCCTTTCAAACTTTTTTCTGGTTATTGCTTTAACTATTATGCATATGGGCACAAGAAAGAAGAATGCAAGAAACCTGATCAATCAAGATACAACCAATATTACCTTAGTGAGGAGACATCAACTAAGACAACATGTTATAAATGTAATAAACTTGGGCACATTGAAAGGTATTGAAAGTTGCAGGTTAATAAAAAAAAATCACCTCCTATATGCTACAAATGCAACAATCCAGGGCATATAGTGAAGTTTTACAGGTATAATAGAATTGACAATAGAAGAGGACCACCTCCTATGGTTATAAAGAAGAATATTGGTGATACAGAAGTGAATTTGAGAGTTTTTTCAAGAAAACAAAAGATATCAACAATAATAAAGTATGGAAGGTAAAAGAATATAGTGAAGGTAAATTTTAGGGAGAGTCAATAGATGCTACTGAGTCTTCACCTGGTGCTAACATTTCTACATCAACCTAGATGGCCAAGCATGGCTTTAGGGGGAGCATTGGAAGAATACATCAGAAATTTAGCTAGCTCCTTCATTTGAGGAATAAGCTCTTGCGAGCTTAGGGAGAGCATGTAGAGATGTTTTGGAACATTTATCTATGATCGCATGGTTTTATATATCTATATACTATGATCACCACAATGCTACTTGACTGGACTATGTGCATAAATAACTTTATTGGGAATTGTATCATTTTTCACTCAGCAAAGTATAAAGATAATTGACAGATCATAATTGGACATCATTTCCAAAACAAAGCCTAAGGAGAATAGAGTCTTGAGCAGAAATAAAGCTGGAGCAAGTATATTGAAGAGTTTTATTGAAGCAGAGATTTTGCATTTCTGTAGTAAAAGGTATTTAGATCGATTGCAAAGCCTTTGAAATGGATACACCTATGATTTTTGATGTTGCATAGATATCTAGGTAAAAATTCAAGAAACACCCTTTGAAATCTACCGAGGATGACCCCAAAGGCGCATTTTCTCAAACACCCTACAATTTTTTACATGTCGAAGATATTAGGGTATATATACATTGCAAGTTTGAAACTTTGGGAGATGAAGAAATTGCCACAGAGATGGAAAGCATGTTAGGTGATGATGGAAAGCTGAAAGATGAGTTCGCACACCTAAATGACCTGAGCATTATGAAGATAACTAAACTTCACGACTTTGACAAAAATGAATAGATAAAGATTATATTGAGCAGAGTTCATGATTAGTTCATATGTCTTAGAGATGAGCCTTTGAATATCTGCAGTGACTTTATTCATGCCATAACAGGTTTGGACATTGCTGGTATAGTACCTGTTGCTAAGAAGAATACTAAGAAAATGGTAGAAACCCTAACGCAAACACAGTGGTACATAAGAGCTATGACCGTAAACTACGTATTCCAATAGGATGTAAGATTGACTACCATGATTTCGGGCTATAAAATCAATTATAGAAGCCGACTAAATTTTATATCAGCAAGTGTAATCTTAATGGCCTATAAGATGGTGAAGGAAAACATTATGAATAATCTATGTGAAGTCTTAACACAACAATTCCTGGAGAATGTAAGGAAGATAAAGAAGGAAAAATTTAAAGGATTCAGATTTGGATCTTTGTTGGTGCGTACATTCACATTGTTCACAAATTTCCTAGTATGCACCCTAGAGCATGGAAAGACAATGTACCTACTGGCATTCAAATTTCTCAGAGTTATAGAAGAGATAACAACACATGGGTAGATGGTGAATTGTTTGCTATGATCAAAATCCTACAAAGAGAGACAAAGGTAAGGGAAAGAATTATAGATACAATAGTGGAAAAATACAAGGACTCAATCTATTTCATGGTTGAAACTGATTGTGTATGCTTTGAGGCAGTGATACCTAGAAAGAAATGGTGTTTTCCAGGTAAGTTTTGAAGTTTTAATCATGCAAGTAGAACACATTTTGGATTCAAAAGTTTATTCATCAGAGGAAAGATGGGGAAATTATTAGGAGAAATCAATTTAGATTAGAGAGGATCTGACCAGAGCATCAAGGAAGAGGAAAATAGAAAATGTAGAAGATAATTTGGCAGCCAAGGAAGGAATATTCAAAGAGGAAATGAAAGAAGCAAGGAAGAAGATGACAGAGAGAGCTTCTGGGTTGGCAAGCATTGCTACTACAACCCGTCCACCTCCTGAAGTTGAGCAGATAGTTAGTCCACTTTCTACTTGATAGATGTGACTACACCCTCACCACCATAGAAGACATCACAAGAAGAGACAACAAAGCTAGTACCTCAAAGAAGAACAATGTCCACTAAACTGGACTCACCTCCTAAGGAACATAGGACATAAAGAAAAGAGAAGAAAGATGAAGAAAAGACCACTAATGTGAGAAAAATTTGGAAGCCTGATATGAAAATGATGGAGAAGAGAGTTATTGAGCAAGGGAAGCTTGTTTCCTTGAAAAAATACTATAACAAGTATGAGGCTTTTGAAAAAATTATGATTGAAGACATAATTATTGAACATTTACTTGTCTTTAAGAAGAATTTGTTCAAGATAGAAGGTAGTATACCTGAGGAACTATATGAGAAATTGGATATAAGGAAGCAATTGACACAAAAGGAAGATGAATGCATTAGAGAACAAGAAATTGAAGGCATGTTTCCTGTTGTATCTATTAAAGAAATGCAGAGGATACTTAATGAAATTAAACTCCTATTGAGAACCAAGACAAGACTAGTGAAGATAATGGGATGAAGATATGATGAAGTTACTGAGGAGACACAAACAGCTATAGATAAAGTATTAATGGGAACTAAAATTGAGGACATCTCGCCACCTAAAGCTCCTAAGCCCAAATCCGTTGAGAAAGGAGAATCAACAAAGAAATCCAAGGTAAATATTGATAAATCAATGAATAAGGATGCTAGTCAATATGTGAGTACTAAGATGCAACCATATTTCTATGTTTCTAGTGTACCTATGTCATTGGACACTTCGCGGGCTATGAATGACCCCTTTGTGGATATTACAGACATTAGAGGAATCACTGACAAGGATATGACAGAAAAATAAATTTTGAAAGAAAAAATTGATGCGACAATGGAAGATAGAGTGATTAAGGTTGAAGATTATTCACCTTTATTGTTGGCAAGTGGAGACAAGTCTTTGAGCACTGACATTGAGAACATGGATGAGGATGAGTTGATGAAGTTGTCCTTCATCGCATTCAGTAAAGCTAAAGAAAGATCCGAGCAGAAAGGAAAGAAGAAGAACAAGGTAATGACAAGAGCAGTTAACACTTTGAACAAACTAATTCTAGCACCCATTGTTTTTCAGGGAAAAGATGATGCATAGAACATGAACAAAGCACTAGATGACTTTGACAATCACTATGAGTCTTTAGAGAAGATTGCACAAGAGAAGGCTAAAAATAAATATCTCACAAAGAAATTGGAGGACATATGCAAGTCTATTTATTAGGACTTGGGCATACTGAAAAGACCACATCAGAGGCAAAAGGTTGTGTCACATAAGGCAGGAAGTTATACAGTTATTGTATCAACCCTATCAGACATTTTAAAAACATTGAGGACATAGTAGTGAAGGACATATCTACTTTGGATAAGTTGATGGATAGTTGTGAGACCTCCTCACAATCTGTATTAGAGTTAGACAAAGAGGTGTCCAAGATTTTGGACAAATTGAGTGTCCTTGATACTGAAAGAGGGAGAGTTATGGAAAGATTTGGTTTGCTAAAGAGTCTAATCACTCCCAAGCTATCAATTCTTGAGGCCCATATCTCTGACATGGAGAAGACAACACAGGCCCTTATAGAAAATATTCCTACTGATTTAAAGGTAGCATAGACCTCCTCATTTGCATTGAATGGACTGATTCATGTGAGTTATATTTTGGTGAAGACCTGGATGAAGGAAGTGAAGATATTGGAAGACTCTTTTCGAGATGTATTAAAGATGGTTTAATTATTTCGTAAGCAATTGTACAATTTTGATGCACTCTACATTTTTGTATACCTTTTCCATTGATGTCAAAGGGAGAGAAGAGAAGAAAAATGGATATGTGTAAAGAGAATAAAAGAAGAAAATGTACACATATCTTTTTGGTATTGACACTTAGTCATTTTCACTAAGTGTTGCCATCAAAATTTCACAAGTCAAGGAACTTCCTTCTATTACTAGTCATATTATTTGAAAATACAAAATCAATCAACCAATCTTTAGGTTCTTCCTTTGCATGTAGGACACTCCTCACAATGATAGATCCTTCTATGTTTTCTGCATCATGTTGACTACAAGACCTTTTACTATTTTCCTTTATATTCAAAAATAATATCTCATTATTTGAATCATCAACATCTTAATCTTTGCATGAATGTATCTTCATTGAATGAAAAAACTCTTAGAATTTTCTTTTTCATCTACCCTTTTATTTAAGTGATCTCTTCTATATCTATCCTTTCTCTTATTATTATCATTAGGCCTCTTGTAGTTATCTTCCTTGAAAGGACATGACCAATTATTCCATAGTTAAAACATTTTAAGGGAAACTTACTTTTATAGTTTCTAGATCCTTTCTTAAGTCTTCTCACAAATTTTTCTTCCTCTTCATCCAACTCATTACTTTTCTTAGGTACATCTTCAATCTTATTTTTAGCTTTGAATGTAGTTTCCTTCTTGACATAGTGAAAATATCCAAATTATATAATCTCGAAATAAAGGAGCAAACCATAGAGTTTATCCAATGTATATGTATCACTGTTATGAATTTCCTTAATTGTATACAACTTAGATCTATAGGATCTAGAAAGAGTTCTCATTACTTTTCTCACAATTTCATTTTTCTCTGTAGTTTTGTCAATCCCTTTGATTGAACTAATTGTACCATGTCCACCCAGTGTAGGTAGATTTCAATGTTATGATCTTTATACATCCTAAGGGTCTCAAATTTATGCTTCAGACTCTGCAACTTCACTTTCTTGATCTTCTTATCTCCTTCATAAATATTGCCTAGCTTCTTTCAAACTTCCTTTGTAAACTTGCAGGGCATGACCTTCAAGAGATATGAATCACTCAAACCACCAATAATTGCATTTATTTCCTTGACATTTTTCTCATGTAACTAGATCTCATTCAAAGTAGGAGTACCATTCAGAAGAGTATATCCTTGCTTAACTATATATCATATTCCAAATTGCATAGAATCCAAATAGGATTGCATCTATGCCTTCCAAAAAATAATAATTTTATCCATCAAACATTAGTACTTTGTGACCACTCTAATGCGTCATCCTAGATCTTTCTCAACCAATTAAGCTTCTCCAAGAGGTACTTAGCTCTGATACCAATTCTTGAACACACAAAAAGACTGAGAGGCGGGGTGAATTAGTCTTTAGAAAATCCTTTAAAAACTTTCAATCAAACTGTTAATGTTTGTAGCTTCAGTCGTATGATCATTAGAATATATATAATACATGTTGATTAATAATAATATATTATATATGTTATATTATTATTAATCATATGAAATTTAATATTTAATATTAAATTATTANATTATTCTTAATTAATAATTGATTGATGAAACATTATAAGATTGATTAACTTATGATTAATAGGAAGAGGCATGTCCCATGAAGGGACATGTCTCTCCTAGCCTCATTCCTAATATAAATGAAAGAGAGATTGTTGCAGTTGGAAAACACATACAAAATAGAGTGCTATTACATTTGCAGCTATCCTAAAACTTAACATGGTATCAGAGCCAGATTGCAAATGTAAGAGAGTAGTTTGTTGATGGTGAATGTGTGACTGTCTCAGA
>MU227364.1:512359-535616 GCA_018584345.1 Thuja plicata
TGTTGACATTGGATTGATTTATCCTCCCTAGCTAAGAGGGAGTGTTGATGTTTTGTATAGCTATAGTGAGGGTCATAAGTGTTGACATAGGAGACCACTACACATTCTGTTTGATCATCCTCCCTAGGTAAGAGGGAGTGTTAATGTTTGTAGCTTCAGTCGTATGATCATTAGAATATATATAATACATGTTGATTAATAATAATATATTATATATGTTATATATTATTATTAATCATATGAAATTTCATATTTAATATTAAATTATTATATTATTCTTAATTAATAATTGATTGATGAAACATTATAAGATTGATTAACTTATGATTAATAGGAAGAGGCATGTCCTTTCTTATAAATAATAATGAATAGACATGTCCCATGAAGGGACATGTCTCTCCTAGCCTCATTCCTAATATAAATGAAAGAGAGATTGTTGCATTTGGAAAACACATACAAAATAGAGTGCTATTACATTTGCAGCTATCCTAAAACTTAACTCAAACAACTAACCATCAATGAAAGATAAAGAAATAAACATGAAACACATGAACACCATATTTTTGTGTGGAAAATTTAATGTGGGAAAAACTACGACGAGAATCACACTCACTATATGAATATCTGAATATATTATTTTAGGCCCAAGACCAAGGAAGCTCACTGCCCCTAACTTGGACTTGCGGGCTAAGACAGACAACCTTAGGGAAAGATAGCATGGAGTTGAAATATTTTAGGACAAGATACAAAAGGACTTGTAAACTGAAGCTCACTACTTTAAGGTAAGCTACAAAAGGAATTGTAGACTAAAGCTCACTAATTTAGGGAAAGATACATATATGTACAAACTACTAAAAGGACTCATAGTATTTTAGTAAGCATAGAAAAATGATGAATTGAAATTAATAGGATCTATTGACCATGAAACTATATGTAAACCACTATGTCAAGCGAGCAACATCATGGTAAACACAAAACACACATAAATTGCCTCAAAATACACATACTTAAAGATATGATCATCAAAGAACATCAAACTTATTTATATTTGCACTTATTCTCTAGCACATATACTTCCATATTATTCACATTCAATACAAACCTCAAATCAAACATATACACATTTGTTAATATCAACTTATTCACCAAAACTCTCAACTAGGTCAACCACATAAAAAATAAACATAATTTACATAATGTTGATCACCATGAACAATTGTTCTCAATATAGTCAACTCAAGGAAATAAAGGGACCTAAATATATCACAAGACATTTTACAAAGTTGAATTCAATGAACCACCTGCTACAACACATCCTCCAATGTTAGCATAAAAAATAACATATAGATAAATAATAAAGCATGCTAACTAGTTAGCTCAAAAATATCCCACGATGCACATGAATCAATGTGGATCTTCACATGCCACAATAGGACCCATAAAAACCTCCGAACTACAGACAACCCCATTGTCATGAAATTGTAACTCACATATCTAACCATTGAACTTCAGAGGACCTAAAAGCATAATAATGCAACATTAAATGAACATATAAATTATAATAGCAAACACAAGAAATCAACCTCTAATGTGGAGAAATACAAAACATTCTCCCACAAGGACTTCAAATGCTCTTTCCTACATATTCAAGCTTCCCATACTGTCACCTTTTGGAAACACCACATAGTTACTCAACAACATCACCAAACATCATAACACCATTTGAACACTCATTTCCAAACCTCTACACATCAGAAAATAATCAATTCATGTCAACTTGACATCAATGCACACAATGGGTTGATGTTAATAAAAAAACTAAACTTACTTTGCTAACAATTTTATTCATGTTTGCCTCTACTAATAAGGGAGCACATGATATTTTCCATCATCATTCACTATTACTATGGAGGTGAGAACTCCAACATGGGTTTTGACTTAGGCATGCCCCTGTGAACAACCTTTTGTATCCAATTTCTATTAAAATGAGTTTCAACATTACATTTCTAATACTCATTTTAATATATTGTATGCACTCCCTATTTTGTCTTCTAGTGATTAAATATTCTTATGGGAGAGCTAGTGTCCCATTTGGAGGATCATTAAAATATTTGAGCATCTTTAAAATAATCTCCTTTTTCGATTTGTCTAGTAAAAATTTTCAACTTTGTTTCTTTTCGAGAAGGTCATAGAAGTATAATGGATAGAGAACAAGAGAATGATTGGGAGATAACTAGAGATTGACTACCCAAGTGAATCATATATTGATTGGGAGAAGATACATTTTTAGGAGAAGGGATTTGATTTAGTTATACACGAGAAAAATATCAATGAAAAGAAACAATGAAGTTTATGTAGTTGGAATTGATAGAAATCATGTGTGCCAAAAGACAAAGAGTTGCTAATTTTTCTAGGACTAGTCACCTAGGTGACCCTACAACCTAATGATAGATTTTTTGGGTGACCAAAAGATCTCTCATACAATCCTCTTATTAATAACATGTATTTTTTTTTGAACATGCACAAAGACTAGGAGCTCAATTGAGAGGTTAGAAAAGATGGTTATGTTGATGACAATTATTCAATTGTGTATTGTCATTGATGTTTACACAAGTATAGTCATGTTTACACAAATGTCTAATCCTATCTGAGCACAGTCAGTTCATGTCAAGCACTCTCGGGAATTGAAGAGGACCAAAGTGATTTTTAGTTCTAATCGATTTCACTCGGGCATTGCATTATTGGTCGGGCGTTGAAGGATTTCAGTGTTAACCAAGTTAAACACTTAGTGTCAGCTAACTAAAAATAGTTTATATTTTATGGATAACTGGTTATATGCAGCCGATAGACATGAGTTTTATTATTTATTTGGAAGGATATTAAGGCCGACTTGAGAAGGGTTATCATATATATATATAAGGTCAAGTTTGGATTGAATATTGTGAAAGAGTGAGAAAGTATATGTGTTTATGACATGAAGAGTGAAGGAGAAATCAGATGGGATTTTGATTGAGGACAAAACAAAGAGAACTGAAAAAAAATATCAGATTAGTGAGGATCAAGTAATTAAATCTAGAACAGAGATATGAATCAGCAAAGACAATTTCTTATCAAAACAGGTCAATCCATTGTTACTTTCTAACAATTGTAGCAGTGAAAAATCTCTTTAAAGAGTAGACTTAATAGTCTTCTGTAAATCCTCTCACAAGGTGACATTTCTACATTGAAGTGTTAGAAGACCTCTCACAAGGCCACTCCTTATAGGGTGATTAAATCCTCTAATAGGGTCACACCTAACAGTGTGTTATTGTAACCTTTAACAGGGTTGGATCCTAACAGGGCTCACTTCAGAAGAGTGAAAAATAATGGCTAGTTGCAATTGGTGTTTTTTCCCATATTGGGTTTCCACATTAAATCTTGGTGTTATCTATGTACATTTCATTTGCTTTATGGTTTATGTTTCTGCAATTAATAACTAAAGGATAATCACAGTTAATATCTTAAAGATTTGCTATGTTAACTGAGTGACACTAGAATATCTGTGTTAACCGAGCAACAATGAAAAATTTGTTTAAGACATCTAAGGGACTTAGATTTGTTTTTGTGGTAGCTGATTCACCCCTCCCCTCTCAGTTACTCAACTCATTTCCAACAATTGGTATCAGAGCTGCAAGTGCTTACAGAGAAGGTTTTAAGGCCTAAGCTAAAGATCAGATATGTCTTACAGAAGGGCTATCCCAAAGATTAACAAAGACAATTTTGCTGCATAGAAATGTTTGTTGAGGCTACACCTATCTACCATTGGAGATATTGGTTTGAAATTCTTGGTCCATAGGTATGTGGAACAACTGAGACCTTTGACTGTGGATCATATGATAGACATGAAGCATCATAACATAATGATGATTGATATAGCTTTTGCACTCAACTATTCTAAATTTGATGAAGTCTAGGACTGCCCTACTGCCTTTGATATGTGGAACAAACTGCATGATATTCATGGAGGAGATGTCAATGTAAAGAGATCCAAAGCATAAAGTCTCTAATGTTAATTTGATTAGATGAAAATGAAAGAAGGAGAGGAAATTACAAAATACAGTGAAAGAATCAAGAAAAGTATCAGTGCCATCAGAGCTGCCGATGGAGTAATTGAAGACACAAAAGTGGTTAGTAAGGTATTGATAACTTTACTTCCTATCTATGCAATTAGAGTTTCAACTATTCAAGAGATGAGATGCAGTAATGGTATAACTCTAGATGGATTGGTCAGAAGACTTACAACCTTTGAGTTGGATAACTTTGACAATTACTATCCTAATCTTAGCAATCTTGAGTTTGCATTCAAAGCTAAATTAAACCTTGAAAAGATGAAAGGAAAACATATTGATAATGACAGTGATGATGAATCTGATGATGAAGATCTGGAAATCATTGAAGCATTACTTGCAAGGAAAGCTGCAAAAGGAAAAGGACTGTACAAAGGAAGAATACCACTAATTTTATTTTCATGTGATGAGGTTGGTCACATTGCTGCTAAGTGTCCAAACAAAGAAGAAAAAGGTGAGAAAAATTTCAAAGAGTATAAAGGAAAGAAAGATTACAAAAGTTACAAAAGATACAAAGAGAAAGGTAAGAAATCTTGTTACATTGCTAAAGATTCTGATAGTGATGAAGATGAAGATGAAATGATTTATATTGCTATTAAGGATGAGTCAGATAATGAAAATAAAAAACTATAATCTCATATTAGCAAGAATGACACTTGGATAATTGATAGTGGTTGTTCTCACCACATGACTAGTGATAAAACCAAATTTTAACATCTTGAGAACTATGATGGTGGGAGTGTCAATTTTGGGAATGAGTTGATTAATGTGAAAGGTAAAGGTTGTATTGCTTTAACAGAAGTAATCAAATGTGATAATTCTTATTGGGTTGAAGGACTAAGGTGCAATCTACTAAGTGTGGCACATGTGAATAACATTGGTTTCAAAGTAGAATTCATGAATGGTAAGGCCAAGCTCCTGGATGGTAAGGGAAGCCTAGTTGGAACTGACAAACAAACAAATTGTAATCTATTTTATCTTGATCTCAATGAAAGTTCATGTTTTATTGCACAAGTAGAAGAAATCTGGTTATGGCACAAAAGGTTATGTCATGTGAACTTTGATAACCTAGTTAACATAAGCAAGAACAAAAGAGTAAGAGGAATTCCTATTATGAAGAAACCTGAATTAGCAATATACAAACAATGTCAAATTGGGAAGATGGGCAAAACTAGCTTCAAGAGTAAGAATTACAATACAAAAGAGGTTTTGGAATTGGTACATACTAATTTATGTGGACCAATTGGAACAACAAGTTACACAAGTGAGAAGTATTTCATTCTATTTTTTGATGATCATTCCAAAATGATGACTGTTATGTTTCTCAAAGAAAAATCAGAAGCCTTTCAAAAGTTCAAATGGTACCTAACCAGAGTTGAAAAAGAAACAGGAAATAAACTTAAATGCTTAAGATCTGAAAAAGGAGGAGAATTCATTTCTAATGAATTCAATGAATTCTGCAATGAAAGAGGAATCAAAAGACAAGTATCTGCCCCAGGTACTCCACAACAGAATGGTATAGTAGAATGAAGGAATAAATCCATTATGGATTGTGCAAGAACCTTGATGATTGAAAAGAATGTTGCTACCAAATAATGGAAGGAAGCCATCAACACTGCAATTCACACTGTGAACTGAGTTCAACTAAAGAAAGGTACTGAGAAGACACCTTTTGAATTATGGTATGGCTATAAACCTAATGTTCATTATTTCAAAGTATTTGGAAGTAAATGTTACATCTTGAAGGAAGCAAGAAATGGAAAATGTGATGTAAAAGGTGGTGAAGGTATATTCCTAGGCTACTCCTGTAAAATAAAAGCATATAAATGTTTGAATCTTTCTACTCATAAAGTCATAGAAAGTGTGTATGTAAGGATTGATGAGTTTGCAGAAAGAGGTGAAGAACAGAGAAATAAAGAGCCTCAAGTTTACAACAACTTTGTATATTATGAACTTGATACTATACCTAAGACACAAGAAATGGTGATTGGACACAATCCATCCCTATCAACCATTGAATTCATTTGCACAAACTCAAATAGTTCAACCTAAGTTGCAGCCTGTGCAACTTGAGCTACTAGTAGAGGAAATCGAGTCACAAACTGAAGAAATTGAGTCACAGATAGAGGCATCCGAGTCTAAGATAGAGGCACCCGAGTCTCAAAAAGTAGAACCTGACTATCAGACAAAAGAATAGAACAAAACTTTTGAGCATGGTGAATTAAGTGGAATAAGCCCAGAATCAAGAAGGAAGGATCCTACACTTGCAAAATATGTTAGAAGGCATCATGCACCTGAACAAATAATTAGAGATCAGACGGAAGGTTTAATGACAAGGAACATAATTAAATGTACATGTTTTCTTAGTGAAATTGAACCTAGAACTATTAAAGATGCATTGAATGATGAAAGCAGGATCGAAGAAATGAATGAAGAAATTGAGCAGATAGAAAAGAGAAAAACTTAGACTCTTGTACCTAGACCAAATGATAAAAATGTGATTGGTACTAAGTGGGTTTTCAGAAACAAGATGAATGTGAAAGAAGAAGTTTCCAGAAACAAGGAAAGATTAGTATGTAAATGATATGCTCAAGAAGAGGGTAGTGATTATGGAGAGACTTTTGCTCTTGTTGCAAGACTTGAAAGAGTCAGAACTCTTTTGGCATATGCTGCACACAAATGATACAAGGTATATCAAATGGATGTAAAATATACATTCCTGAATAGAATTCTTGAAGAAGAAGTCTATATTGAGAAACCTGAAGGTTTTGTAGACCCTAACAAAAGGAATATGGTTTGAAAATTAGACAAAGCATTGTATGGACTGAAGCAAGCTCCTAGAGCCTAGTATGAAAGACTGCATGGTTACTTGATAAGCATTGGATTTTAGAGAACTAATGACAATAGTAGCTTGTATATCAAAGAAGGACCTTAGAACAAGATACTGTTAGCAAAAATATTTGTTGATGACATATTGTTTACTGGATATGATAACTTATGTAGAGCATTCTCCAAAGCTATGAGTAAGGAATTTGAAATTTCTATGTTTGGTGAAATCAAATTATTTGTTGGATTACAAGTTTATCAGATGAAGGATGGTATCTACATTACCCAGTCTAAATACATCAAAGAGATACTACAAAAATTTTGGATGGAAGACTCCCGACCAGTTGGAACACCTATGCTTACTGGACATAAGTTTTCTAAGGATGATGATTCAAAGGAAGTAAACCAAACTACCTATAGATCCATGATTGGTAAACTTTAATATGTTTTTCACACCAGACCTAATATTGCATTAGCAGTTTGTATTGTTGCAAGGTTTTCAGCTAATCCTACAAATAATTATTTGATGACTATCAAAAGGATTCTGAGATATCTTAAGGGTACTGAAGATTATGGATTATGGTACAAGAAAAGGGGAAACTTTGATTTGAAGACTTTTACTGATGTTGATTGGGATGGAAGTGTTGATGACAAAAAGAGCATAAGTGGTGGGGCATTATTTCTTGGAAAGAGGTTAGTCTCCCGGACAAGAAAGAAATAGAATTGCATTTCTCAATCTACAATAGAAGCAGAGTATGTTGCTGCAGCAGTAAATTGTTCAAATATCATATGGTTCAAACAACTATTGTCAGGTATGAAGGTGGAGATCATAGAACCAATTATTATCTGACGTGACAACACCAGTGCTATTAACATCACAAATAACCCTGTGATGCATACTAAGACTAAACATATTGCAATAAAGTATCATTTCTTGAGAGAATTGGTTTAGGACAAGGAAGTAAGATTGGAATATGTGAATACTAAAGAACAAATTATAGACTTATTCAAAAAAAAATTACCTAAGGATACATTTTTGTATCTTAGAGGAAATCTAGGGGTATTTCCCCTAACTGAGGCTCACTAAAACACAGTTTAGTGATGCATCAACTAAGCTACAAAATAGACTTAACATGTTGATGTAAGTATTTAGAGCTTATTGCATATGAATCAATACAAATAGGTACATTACAACTTCATTGGATATATATCAATTAGCATCTTTTGCTTTGATTGTCAAAGAGGGAGAGTTACTTTGATGTCATAAAGATTACAGAGGGAGAAACTTTATCAGAAACAAAGATTAATGTAAGAGGGAAAAATCTGTATTTTAGTGATTGTGAAGACAGAGGGAGTTTTTGATGAGAATTAGAATGAAGCTAAGGACATTAATAAAAATTTAATTCTTGTGTCTGCTGCTCTATAATTCTTTGTATTATGACATGTGTTTCCATCAATGCCAAAGAGGGAGATTGTTGATGACAATTGTTCAATTGTGCATTGTCATTGACATTTACACACGTATAGTGTTTACACAAATGTATAATCCTATCCGAGAATAGTCAGTTCATGCCAAGCACTCTTGGGCATTGAAGAGGACCAAAGTGATTTTTAGTTCTTACTAAGTTCACTCAGGCATTACAGTGTTGGTCGGGCATTGAAGGATTTCAGTGTTGACCGAGTTAAATAGTTAGTGTCAGCCAACTAACTACAGTTTAAATTTTATGGATAATTGGTTATATGCAATGGACATACCTGAGTTTTATTATTTATTTGGAAGGATATTAAGGTCGACTTGACAAGGCTTATCATATCTATATATAAGGTCAAGTTTGGATTGAATATTGTGAAAGAGTGAGAAAGTATATGTGTTTATGACATGAAGAGTGAAGGCAAAATCAGACTGGATTTTGATTAAGGACAGAACACAGAGAACTACAATAGAATATCCGATCAGTGAGGATCAAGTAATTAAATCCAGAATAGAGATCTGAATCAACAAAGGTAGTTGCTTATCAAAATAGGTCAATCCATTGTTACTTTCTAACAATTGTAGCAGTGATCAAAATCTCTTAAAAGAGTAGACTTAACAGTATTTTGTAAATCCTCTCACAAGGTGACATTTCTATATTGAAGTGTTAGAAGACCTCTCACAAGGCCACTCCTTATAGGGTGATTAAATCCTCTAACAGGGTCACACCTAACAATGTGTTATTGTAACCTTTAACAGGGTTGGCTCCTAACAGGTCTCACTTCAGAAGAGTGAAAAACAGTGACTAGTTACAATTGGTGGTTTTTCCAATATTGGGTTTCCACGTTAATTATTGGTGTTATCTGTGTACATTTTATTTTCTTTATGGTTTATGTTTCTGTAATTAATAACTAAAGGATAATCACATTTAATATCTTAAAGATTTTCTATGTTAACCGAGTGATAGTAGAATATCTGTGTTAACCGAGCAACAGTGAAAAGTTTGTTTAAGACTTCTAAGGGAATTGGATTTGTTTTTGTGGTAACTGATTCGCCCCTCCCCTCTCAGTTACTCAACTCATTTCCAATAGGTTAATGGCATACCAATGCTAGAGGATGCATCAGAAGTTTTAAAATATTGAGACAAGTTTAATTATGCCTTCGAGGGTCATGGTATGGGATCATTAAATCATAATTGGTTTTCTATCTTCATTTGTGTAACTTTAAGTATTTACAATCATACCCTAGCTACTTATAGTGAATGCACAACACTTTCTAATATAGCCATTAGTAGAAGACATCACCCTTGGATCTACTAATAGTTATCTTTTAGCAAATAAAATATTATATCCACACCTAGATATGTCACCATTTATTATTTTTTATTCTTTCAAGTGTGGGTACTCATTAATCATACTCTATTTTACAATATCCAAATTGTCAACAACACATGGTGTTTGCATTTAAAGCCACACCCCTAAGTATTCCAAAAACATTTGGGATTTATTTGGGCATTTATAAACCTACACACCATTCATTTGAGGGATTTAATAGGGTGAACCCACAATAGTGGGTTACACTTTTTCGAACATCCTGATTTTTTTTGAAATCACATATTTTTAAGAAAGTATGATGATATAATCCTTGAGAGGTCCCATTTGAAGGAATTAATTGAAAATGGTTGGATAAAAGCCTCTTAGATCAAACTCTCTTTGATATAACCTCTCTACTCCTCAGTCATATCCACAACAGAGTCTCCTTTGCACCTATCAAAATGCTGACAAAAAATCACTTTGACATTAGCTTTTTGGGGATCAAATTAATTCATTTGACAAACCCAGATGCAGGTTGGTACTACTCAAAGAAATATTCCCAATGATTATGATCTTAATATATATTGATTTTATCATGACTTTGTATTTTTAGTTTTACTAAACATAGGTTTTGCACCATATATCAACTTCTATGTTCAATGCTTATAGAAAAATAGTAAACTAAGTAAAAAAAATTAGAAAAATATGTAGGCACTTGGTATCAATGTCCTCTTTCTAACAAAAAAATTGAATTTCAATACATACAAAAGAAGTTATGGACCGGTAAGTAAACCTATGTCTAAATTATAGTTAACGTCACTTCAAAAATTAATAAAATATAAAATATAAAATATAATAAAATAAAACAAATTGTGATCACTAGATATCAGTGTTACAAATATAAATGCGAAAGAATAAATTTTTATCCCTTTTAGAAAAAAAAATGCAATAGTAAGTGATTGTCAGTCTTTAAAAATGTTATTTTCTGTTAAAAACTAGTTTCTGAAGGAGATAGAAAAATGGATACAAATTAATTCCAAAATTTTTCAGAAAACATATTTAGAATCTACACAAAAAATGCTAAAAAGCACTAGTTTACATCATCTTCAAATTCCTAATAGTTTAGCGGCAATAGGTATCTAAATGCAAAGTTTTTTTTTTTTTTTTTCAGATATCCGTTTTAGTGTCAAAGATGGCAAAAAAGTGCAACCCGTTATTGTGGTACCACCAAATAACACAAAAAAGATTCAAGAAATATTGTTGAAAGAACATAAATTTGAGGCAAATTTCATCTAGGGTTTGTAATTTTTTTATGGGAAGTTGAGTAGTTTGCAATATATAATTGATAAGAATCATGAACGGATATATAATTTATAACTTGTAAAAAGAGATAAAATTTTATAAAATAAATGTATAGTGGATTGATACAAGATTAGAGAAGCAAAGAGATGCAAGAATGTAAGTTGTTTGAAGAGGTGAAACTTTGGCAAAGATAAGCTATTAAGAAGCTTTAAAATTGTAGTGTAGCTAAAAAAATAAAAAACTTTGAATACATACTCCTAAGTTCTACAAGGGACAAAGATTAGATGCAATAATGTAATTCATATGAAAGGGAAAAAACTAGAGAAAGATAAGCTATTGACAAGTTAAACTTTGGGTGCAACTCACAAAACTTAAAAAAATTGATTCTAGACTCCTAAGTTCTAAAAGGGACAAAGGAGGTGGTGAGTGGAAATCTGGATGCAAATTATTAGACTTATACTTTTGCACATGCACTACAAAGTTCTACAAGGAACAAAGGAGGAAGTAAAATTTAGGCTCCAACTTATGAGAATTGTAAAGTTTCATTGAAGGTCCAAAGTTCCACATGAAAAAACTAAAGTGGATATGTGAAATGAAATTAGGAAAAAAAACTTCCAAGGATTTCAAATATTCATATGATTCAAATTTTTGTAAGGATGATGAAATAAACAATGCACAATGAGAGAATAGAGAAACAAGTTTGCAAGTGTCACAAAATTTCACATGTACAAGGTCAAAATTTCCACAAGGAATAAAAGGAGTGGGAAGGAGAGGTTGGGAAACAATTTGCAAAGTGTTCAAACATACATCTTGGTTGGCTAAACAATTGTCTCAAAAACCCATAGCATTGGACTGTTTATTTTAGGACTGGACACCCTAAATGGTTGCTAATTAGATCATTCAGTCTCATTTAATTATCGACCAGGGACGTAAACTTGGAATGACATCTGCAAAGTATATGCTTCAAACTCTCTTAATCCTCATGACTAATCCTATGAAATTTAAATGCATTGAGCTTAAGGAAATCTATGATAACACAAGCAAATGAGTTTATTCTAGGAAAACAAGTAATCATGGATAGGAATTACTCTATCCGCCTATGCTGCAGGAACAATCTACTAGTTCTGTTACTAGTGACTGCATGAACAACAGAGTTCTACTTCACTTCTAAATAATCATGGAAATGATTCCTACTCTAACAAAGTAATTCACTCACCAAGTGACCCCCCTTGGATGAGTGAATACAAACACAATCAAGATAAAAGGATTGAACTCAAACTATGCATTCTATTCATTCACAGAAAATAAATACACTTGGATAGATAAAATAGTATTACAACTTCAAAAGCTTCTATTATTACAGCTACAAAAGCTTCTATTCAGAAAAATTGACTAATTCCCAAGAGTTACAATGGTCATCTTATTTAAAGGAAACTATAACTATTCCCTCAATCTAAGATTACTCCATTAATGAGGATCATTACAGATACATAATGTCTTATAACAGAAGTATAAGTCATTAAGAATAAGTCCTCCCAAAATATAGTGCATTGTGGGTCCTAGATCCGCGTGCTGCATTTAACAAAAAATTGTATTGACTTGTTCCTTATATGAAGATCTTGCAGCAACGTCTTAACTTTCTCAAGAGCTTACTTGACTTCTTCAACATGGAGGCATCTTGTAGCAACGGCTGGTTTTGACTTCTTCAACACCATTATACTGATCTTTGAATACACCATGACTGATCCCTACAAAATGATTAATGCACACACAACCTTCAATATGTACATATTCAAATTATTAATATTAGGAAGAAAGTGTTAAGTTCTAATTAATACTCTTGCAAGGCATATGGCTACAGGAAGGAAACTACCCAAAAACATAGCATAGGCAAAGGATCATTCATTAGCATATATAATTACAATATTATGTCATTTGTGTCCATTATTTTTAAGCAAATATACCATGTTCTTCTACCATCCATTTTCCTACTTTATGTATTTACACATATAAAATATACATATAAAACCAGAAGTCCATGTATCTATTTTGCAAATAAACTATTTGAAAAGATATAGAAAGCACTTAGAAAGATCACCATTTAAGAGGCTCATAACTCCCCCCAACTATCCTATTGCTGGTCTACATCAATCATAAAGTTGCAGATCCTGGCTCTCAGCCTCAGGTCACTGGCAGTCTTCTCTCCTAACTCATCATCAATGTAGTTGAAGTATCCATGATTCTCCCCAAGTCTTTCCCATCTCTGAACTTCACTGGCCATGTCATGATCTTCAACATTTTCATTCATTGCTAGTAATGGCTGTAAGAGAATAGGTGGTTGGAATATTAATGGAAACCAATAATTAAGCATTGTCCTGCCCAACATGATGTACCATGGAGCTCATCTAGTAGCAAGAGTTAGGTTCTGTGGAGAATGGGGTTCTCTAACCTTCAGGTCATAGGATATCCTTATCCATCTCTTCCTACAAGCACTGATTACAGCCACAATATCATGCGATGAGTGCCGATACCAATCTGTATAGGCTTTCTCTCTAACTGGGTAAACTTTGTTGGCTCCACTTGGATTCACAGTGACTGAAATCCAACCAAGAAAAGTTTGTCTGGAGTGTTGAACTTCAGGTCTCATAAGCAAGGGTGTCTCTATTTCACTATTTCTATAAGGTAAAGCTTGATGTTCCCTGCATATTTAATTTTGTATCCAAGACATTACTGCTCTCAATTGGACATCCCCCACATAAAGGAGTGAATTCCAGTCCCTTTCATCTAGCACAACAAGATATGCAAATATAACTCACACAATAAATTCTTTAAAGACATAGGAGCTGATTGAAACACATCATAAAACTCATGGGGTGTTGAAATAGAGGGATTTAGTCCTTCCAAAATCCTTGTTAAATTGAAATTAATGAATTGTCCCTTAAGAAATAGAGCATATACCAGTGACGGTGATCTGCATGCCATAACCTCTAAAATTAATTCAGTTATCTGATCAACCCTTATTTTCAACACTTCAATTTGATCTATTTTCTTCTCCAATTGATGAGCTTGCTCATCAATGGTTTGTTTCAATTTTTCTTTCTCTAACTCCCATTGTGCCCTTTCCCATAACAATTGTTGATACAAACTCAACCTTGCAATTAGGGGTGTAGATAGGTCTGGTGGTGGCATGGATTCCTGATTAAAAATGTCAATCCATCCTAGTGCAAGCTGAGGGGTTTTTATTATGTTTTCCTATGTGGAGAACTTTGCTTTCCACACAACAAGATTTTTTACTACATTACCCCCTTGAAAGGATTCAACTGGCCTAGCTAGTGTGTCCAACACATCCTTATTAATTTGTTCTAGCACCTCCACAATAACATCCTTATTAAGTGCAGGGAATTCATTAGAAGGTAAATTTTATGAATCATCAGGGATATCTTGTCTAACAGAGTTATCAAAAACTCCTCTGCCTCTTCAGAATCTCCATCACTATTAATGACGATATAGTCAACATTAGGGTTAACTCCTGCTTCTAAATTCTTATTATGGGAAACAGTGTCACTATCTGCATTTTCCTGAACCATTGTCTCAGAAGAGGATCTCTCCATAGATTCAAAGGATTCTATATTAACAGTTTGAATAGGAGACTCAACATCCTTGTTGATGTTTGTGGAAAGCCTTTCATTTCTTCTTGGAAGGGCTTTGGAAGAGCATGGAGGATTCTTGTGTTTCCTCCTGCTGGTAGAAACTTCCTCCGTAGCTGCTATAGGAGGTTTTTCTGGTGTTTCTTCCTCATGTGAGGGCAAGGTTTCATCGAATTTGTCACTATCATTCTTATTTCTAGGCTAGTGCTATGGAAATACTTCTTCTGTTTCTAGGGTTTTATCTTTGTCTTTCCTGGAGGTAGACCTATTTTTTACAGAAGGTGGAGTTTCAAGAATAACATTAGCTTTCTTGATTTTACTTTTCTTCCTACTAGAAATAGGAGTACCAATGTCACAATCTCTCTTCCTAGGTGGTTTAGAGTTAGAGGAAGAAGCTTCAAGAATGGTTCCTGTTCTTTGAATTATTTTGCAAACCCCCGTTACTATGTTCTCCCTTCTCCCTACACCCTGGCCTCTAGGGCCAACCATTCTAGGACCTATTTCATCCATTTTTAAAAATTCATCCCAAGTTCCTACCATTTGCTTATTCAAATCTCTTCCCACAATTAATTTAATTTAGCAATGATGAGAAACTGACCGATCTTTTCCCGAATGAACCAAAGAAACTTGTTTCTTCATAATATTAAACAAAAAGTTAGGTAAATTACCGGTCTGTTGTCATGGCAGAGATTGCTCAGCATTTTGAAATGTAGATCATGTAGATATTTGTAGCTCCCTTCGCAGGTAAAATACTGTATAATAGATGAAGCTAGATGGATATAATCCAAGGGCAATGATATCCTTAAAGTTCCTTGCTTTTTGTCAATTTCTAACCGTGGATCACCATGCAAGGTGAATTGTACCCTAGCTGAGCGTAAATCAAGGTCCTTAGTCCATTTCTCTCCTTCCTATGGAAACTCTGTCACTTCCACCACAATGTCTTCTGTAAACTCAATTCTCAATCCTTTCACCACTGTGAACCCATTATATAGAGTATTTAAAAACTGTAGAGCAATTTCCTCATCAAAACCATTGAGGCTCACACAATAATTCAACCAACCTTTTCTTTGGAACATTTCACAACTGGATGCATCTCCTAGTAAAACTCTATGATCAGTTGGCTCATGTCTCTAAAGATCACCCCCATTGTTTTAGACAATTTTTTTCAAAAGCACTAAAGTGGAAAATCAAGATTCAAAATTTTATGGACTCAAAGTGTTGCAGATGAGAACAAAAAAGTGAAAAATATTATTTATTTCATAATACATTCGCTCATGTCAAGGCCTACCACCCCGAACATGATCCGAACATATCATCATAAATTAAACTCTAGCTTTTAATATCTTTTAATTCCTTTCAATCATGATGACACAATCATGGAATGGCAGATTGTTTAACACATGAAGACAGTCATCTCAAAAAGACAAAAAATGTATTTTCATCCTTTACATGCTAATGTTTAAGTTTTGAAAAATATGGAATATTCCCCTCCCCCAACTAAGTTTAAGGCATGGGTCCCACCAGGCCAGGTTGTGCAAGAGTAAAAATTAAAAGAACACGTAATCCTAATAAAAATGAATAAAATAAAATATGAACAAAGGTATGTGTCATGAACCTGGTAAGCACTGTAGGAAGATTGCTCTGAAATATGACATGCACTGTTGGAGTGATGCAATGGTGTGGAAAAATGGTAGAGAGAAGAGGTGAGGTGAATTGTTATTACAGAGAAATAATTTCACATGAAGTGAAATGTTTATTATGGAATCTTTGATAGAAATCAAGGATTAGTGGAAATCTGGGTGGAAGACCCAGACTCTTCTACTGCAGGAGTGTTGTTGTCATCATGTTGCTAGAACTGCTGTAGGAAGTCTTCTCGACTCACTGGCTTGTGATAGATCTTGATTCGATGACTGTTGACAAGAAATTTGAATCGTACAGGGTCAATAGTAGACAACTAAACTGCTCCATTTTTAAACACTTAAACTATCTCATAAGGTCATAACCACCATGTCTAAAATTTACCTGGGTATGCTGGTAGCGTGAGTCATATAGAAGGGCCCAATCACTAATTGAAAATTTATTTTCCTTGATAAAATTGTCATGCCACTTCTTCCTCTACTTCTGAATCAATTCAATATTGTGAAGTGTAGATTTCTGATACTCATCCAGTCCATTCAGATGTAATATCCATTCCTCTTGTGCCCTGGTAAAGTCAATGTCTAATTCCAACGCCATCCTGAGAGTCTTGTGTTGAAACTCGATAGGCACATATACAAATTTTCCATAAACCAGTTCAAAAGGGGTAAAACCAGTTGTTGTTTTCCATGTTATTCTGTAAGCCCAAATGGCTCTTGGAAGGCAGGTATCCCAATCCTTCTTGTGAAAAGCAACTATTTTTGTTAGGATTGCTTTAATTTCCCTATTTTTTTATCTCTCCCTGTCCATTGGCCTGGGGATGATATGGTGAAGATTTACCATGTCTCACTGTGTATTCATGCATCAATTCAATGATAAGATTAGAAGTAAACTGTGCACCTTGATCTGTTACTATCTCACGAGGTACTCCAAACCTAGTAAATATATATTCATATAGAAATTATGCTACTTTATAATCTCTAGCATGCCACATTGCTTTAGCTTCTACCCATTTTATTTCATAGTCAGTACATACTAAGATATATGAATTACCATGGGAAGATGGCTCGATAGGTCCAAAAAAATTGATGCCCCATTTGTCAAATGGTGTCACCACCACCTAAGGCTGCAAGGGAATTTCATCTAACTTAGCTAGGAATCCCATGTGCTGGCATCTGTCACAGTGCCTTGTATGCTTAACTGCATCCTTATGGAGGATAGGCCAATAGTACCACGTCGTCAAGATTTTGTATGCTATTTGGTTTGCTACAAAATGACCACCACACGGTTCATCGTGACAAGCCCTAAGGATGTTATAAGTATCATTCGCTTGAACACATCTTCTAGTGACCTAATCAGGTGCTATGTAAAACATAAATATTGAGATCTATGAAAAATTGAAGCTTTTCTCAACCAGAAGTTTGCGGTCTCTAGGTGAGAAATGAGGTGGTGTCCTTCCTATAGCAAGGTAGTTAGTGATGTGAGCATACCATGGATTGTAATTATCAATAGCTAACATGTGCTCATCAAGGAAGTTGCCATCAATTCTTGTAGGATCATCTATAACGTGTAATATATATAAGAAGTTAGCCACCACATTAGCTTTTCCTAGTTTATCAATGATTGTCACATCAAACTCCTGCATAAGGAGTAACCATCTTGCCAACCTGACGGTGATGGTAGGCTTATTCATCAAGTATTTGATGGTTGAATGATTAGTGTATACAAATACTTCATAACCAGTGATGTAATGTCTAAATTTATTGAGGGCATAGATTACTGCTAGAAATTCTTTTTTAGTGACAGTATAGTTCAGCTCAACACCTTGTAAGTTTTTACTAATATAATAAATAGCATGCTCAACTGTACCTTCCTTTTGTTCTAACACCACTCCAATGACATGGTTAGATGCATCAGTGTGAATATGAAATGGCAGCTTCCAGTCAAGTCCTCTAAGGATAGGTGTCTTTGTCATAACATCTTTTAGCTGCTGAAATGACAATTCACAGTCATCTGTTCATTCAAACTCTACTTCTTTCTTCAACATGGTGTACAATGAGGCTACAAGTTTACTGAAGTCTTTGATGAATCTCCTATAGTAACCAGCATGTCCAAGGAAACTCCTGACATCCTTTTGTTTTACTGGAGTTGGAAGTGTACTCATGACCGTAATCTTTGTAGGATCAACCTGAATGCCAAAGGATGAAAGGTAATGTCCTAAGACAACTCCCTCTTCCATCATCATGTAGCACTTCTCACTGTTAAGGGAGAGGTTATACTCTTGACATATTTTAATAAATTTCTGCAAGTTAGCATGCGCCTCCTTAAATGTGGTTCCATATGTAGTGAAGTCATCCATATATGTTTCCACACAGTCAACAGAGATGTCAAAGAAAATACTGATTACCGCCCGCTGAAAAGTAGCAGGTGCATTGCACAATCCAAATGGTAAGACCAAATAAGAAAATTTTCCCCAAGGATAGGTGAATGTTGTTTTATCCTGATCTTCTGGTGATATCTGGATTTGGTTATATCCACTGAAACCATCTAGAAATGAGAAATACTTTTTTACCAATGAGGTTATCAAGTACTTGGTCAATGAAAGCTAATGGAAAGTTTTCCTTTTTAGTGGCTTTGTTAAGCTCCCTATAGTCCACATAAGATATCCATTTCTCCCCTTTTTTTGGAACAATCACTAAAGGAGAAATCCACTGGCTGTCAGAAATAGGATATATAAAACCAACAGTAAGGAGTTTATGTAACTCAGTCTTCACTATATCTCTCAGAGAAGGGTTAGTTCTTCTCTGGGATTGTCTAATTGGTCTGTACTTAGGACTTATGTAAATCCTATGGGTACAAAGCTTATGGTCTAACCCCTTCATATTGGTATAGTCCCATGCAAAGGCTTGCTGAATTTCTTTCAAAAGTTGGAGAAGACTAGTCATTTGAGATTTTGTGAGGTTCTTATTTACATTCAACTCTTTGCCTAAGGCAATTTCTACATTTTTTACTTTATCCAACATCATAATTTCTTCAAATGAGGGTGACTTTATCTCATGTGGTAACAAGGTATGAAGGTAATCAGATGCTACATGAAGCTTAGATGAGGTTTTCTTGGGCAGTATGGTTTGGAGGGAATAGTTAGGGACATGAAAAGATGATGCGTCAGAGCCATACTAATTGGTGAGAATTTCCACTAGTATATCATCTTCCTCTTATGAGACCATAAATGGATCTCTTCCAACAACCATGAGATGTTGCACTAAATTTGCTTCAAGGGTAGCATCACCTAGATCTGGATAGATAACTTGGTCAATTTCAACTTGGGGTTTGGCTGGAGAATACAAAGTTAGTTTCTTGGTGTTTATCCCATTAGATATTGTCATTTTTCCTGAGCGACATGCAATGCAAGCATCTGCTGTGGCTAGCCAAGGTCTTCCTAAGATTAATGGATATCCTCCTAGAGTGGCTTTGGGGGACATGATTATGAAATCTGAGGGGTAATCCAAGGAATCACACGTTACAATGATGTCTTCTACCATGCCATCTGGCTTAACAGTAGAATTATCAGCTAACTGGAGTGTTGTAGGTGTTTCCCTTAAATCAATGATGCTAAGTCTCAACAAAACCTTTCTAGTCATTACATTGATGGATGCTCCTAAATCAATCAAGACATTATGTATTTGTATACCATTGATATGAATGGTAACCATTGGACTTCCTGGATCAGAGTATTTAGGCATTAAAACTTTATTTAACATGAGATCAGAAGGTTGCCCAAGGACATGGACAGTGTCAGGGTCTTTCTTCTTTCTACCAGGTTGCTTGATAGAGGCTTCCTTGATTTCCTTATTATAAATTGGAACTTCTTTGAGGGCATCCAACAAAGGAATTTGAATAGTCATTTTCTTAAGTTGGGCAATCAAATCAGCTGCAATAGGATTTTCTTTTGAGGTTGTTGATTGAACCCATCTTTGTGGATAAGGTGGATTTTTCAATGCTGGTGTAGATTGTGGAATAGGTGGAGTAGCAGTGGTTTAGTTCTCAGGTATTTCCTTAGTATCAACAACTTCAGTTATTATAGGTTCCTTATGTTAGGAATAAGGTGTCTCAACCTTGGTTAATTCCTATTCTTATTATTTGTTTTGTAAAATGTAAAACCCTAATACGGCTATCTTTGGAAGTTGCCCTAAAAAGGAAAGCGCATGATATAAGCATTTTTAGGGTTGCAGACAGATATAGAAAAAGAGTGTATTGTTTGTATGATCGGGAGCTACTGGATTTGTCTTTGTGTGTCAATTGTCTCCTGAAAGAACTTGCATTGCAAGTGTGTTGTAACCGTTGTGTTGAAGATAATACATTGTGCAGGTTTTGGAGTGCTAGGGTTTTTTACCGAAAGTTTTCCCCAGGGTAAATCATTGTGTCATTCTCTATTTTCTGTATGCATGGTATATGGCTGCAATATCTTTTTTGAAGTAGTTAACGGATCTGAAATTGTAAGGATTTAAAAGAATTTGCACAATAGTTTCCTTTAGAGATTAGTGTAGGAAGCTGTTTCCACACTTGAGTTTCCTTACAAGTTGTATCAGAGCTTGATCAACTTTTGATCCTAATTGTTGGGTAGGGTTTTTTGAGCTAATCTCAAGTTGAGTGGGAGTTTTATGCAGAGCATTTTGAATCTTCTTTGCAGATTGAGATGGAAAGTTCCTCATACAGTAAAATGGAGGTGGAGAAATTTGATGGCACTAATTTTGAGTTGTGCAAACTCAAGATGGAAGACATGCTTGAAGACCGTGATCTATGGGAGGCTACTTCACTTGATGTGAGGCCTACAGTGATATCTCAAGCAGATTGGGAGATCAAGGATCAAAAGGCTAGGGGTCTCATCAGACTCTATCTAGCAGATGTCGTTCTTCTGAATGTTCTTGATGATACTACTGCAAACTCTTTGTGGAAATGGCTTGGGTCTGTGTATCAGGCCAAATCTCTGGCGAATAAGTTATTCTTGAGAAAGAAGTTGTATTCTTTAAGAATGGAGGAAGGTGGATCTGTAACTGATCATCTCAACGCATTCAATTTATTGATTACACAGTTGGCATCATCCGGTGCCAAGATCGAGGAGGAGGATCGATGTATGACCTTGCTTTGTTCCTTGCCGAATTCATGGGACCATCTTGTGATGGCTCTCAGAAGTAATATAGTCACATTTCGTATGGATGATGTGGTGTCTTTGCTGCTATCTGAGGAGATGCAAAGAAAGACTTCAGATTCGTCAAAGGAAGCCCTTGCTGTTCGCAGGAGATCCAACGACAGAGGAAAGCAGAATGACAATAAGTCAAAGAAGGGTAGATCCAAATCTTGTGGGAGTTATAAGACTCTTGGAAATTCCAAGGCAAAATGTTGGAACTATGATAAATCTGGGCACTTCCGGAGTGACTGCAAAGAACCAAAGAAGAAGAAGAAAGGCTCAGATTCAGCTTCTAAAAAATCTCAAGAAGATGGAGATGCTTTTATTGCAGCTTTGGTAGCCCATGCATCTGATGATGTGTGGTTGTTATACTCAGGTGCTTCTTTTCACATGACCTCTCATCAAAATTGGTTCTCAAAATATGAAGAGTTTGATGGTGGAAAGGTGTACTTGGGTGATGATTCTCACCTAAAGATAGTTGGACGTGGAAGGGTCACTATCATATTTCCAGATGGATGAGTAAAGGGAATCAATGGAGTTATGCACATTCTGGGTTTGGCATGAAACCTATTATCTGTAAGTATTTTGAATGATGTAGGTGTGCAAGTTGTCTTTTTGAAAGATGGATGCAAGATGATGAGAGGTTTTATGGTGCTCGCTAAAGGTACTAGGAGAGGTACTTTGTTTCAGCTTGATGCATGCATTTCTCAATGCAATAGTTCTTCTATTTCAAAGAAGAGAGTGGCTATCACTTCATCCCCACCATTTGAATGAGCAGTAAAGAAGACTGTGGCAATGGGTTTCGATGGCAGTGCAGTAAGTGTACCTAAAGGTGCAAACACTTTGGAAGGCAAGCTTCCTGTAGAAAAGACAATGTTGTGGCATATGAGATTTGGTCACATTGGTGAGAAGGGTCTTAGGGCCTTGAAAAATAAAAATCTCATCAAGGGGATAAATGATTGTAATCTCGAATTTGATTTCTGTGAACATTGTGTTTATGGTAAGCAAAATCGTGTTCAGTTCTACTCCAATTCTCACAAGTCTTTTGGACTTTTAGATCTTATTCATTCTGATGTATTTGGTCCTGTAAAAGTTCCTTCTATCTCCAGTTCTGTATATTTTGTATCTTTTATAGATGATTATAGTAGGACTTGGATATATTTCCTGAAAATTAAGACACAGGTTTTTAGTCGGTTCAAGGAATTTAAGGCTCTCGTGGAGAATCAGACTGGCAAAAGAATCAAGTGTGTGAGAATTGATAATGGTGGTGAGTTTTGTTCCACAGAGTTTGAACAGTTCTGTAAAGAACGAGGAATCGAGAGACATAAGACAACTCCTTACACCCCGCAGCAAAATGGAGTTGCAGAAAGAATGAACAGGACACTGATGGAGAAGGCTAGGAGTATGCTTAGTGGAGCTGGTCTAGAACAAAGGTTTTGGGCTGAAGCTGTTGCCACTGCTTTCTATCTGGTTAATAGATCTCCTACATCAGCTCTTGTTGGTAAGACACCCATGGAGGTGTGGTCTAGTAAGAAAC
This sequence comes from Thuja plicata, assembly GCA_018584345.1. Taxonomy (NCBI): domain Eukaryota; kingdom Viridiplantae; phylum Streptophyta; class Pinopsida; order Cupressales; family Cupressaceae; genus Thuja; species Thuja plicata. Next base: position 535,385 of record MU227364.1, read on the forward strand.
GTTCAATTAGACATCTTCATTTTTTTGGTTGTGAAGCTTATGCACATATTCCAAAGGAGAAAAGATATAAGTTGGAAAAAAAAGTTGTCAAATGTATTTTCATCAAATACAGTGTTGGTGTGAAAGGATACAAGCTTTGGGATCCTGTGACTAGTAAGGTGTTGCATAGTAGAAATGTTATTTTCAAAGAGCTAACATCTTCTCCTATTGTGCTACAACCAGATGAAAAAGA
>MU227364.1:575364-591148 GCA_018584345.1 Thuja plicata
GGGGTGAATCAGTGGCCTCAAAAATGAATCCTTAAATCAACCCAAAAAATTATTACCAAATTTATAAGCCTCTATTTATATTCCTACAAGATGATCACCTTGAAATATTAATAAAAAATAACTACTGCTTGGATTACTCTTTCAAACCTTATTCTTACTTTTACCAATTAGCAGTCTTTCTATTTACTAAAATACAGTAAATAACTAGTGTATACCGATCAATCGAGATTTACTTATGTGAAATGCAAAAAAATAAAGTAATGAATCTTAAAAACATTAACACATGGATTTTTAAGGTGGAAACCCTGTTAAGGGAAAAGCCACTGGGACCGTTGACCCAAATTTTCACTCTTCTGAAGTGAGCTTGGTGAAGAGCGAACCCTGTTAAAGGTTACAAACACATTGTTAGGTGTGACCTTGTTAAAGGATTTAAATGAATAGTTTGTCACTTAGTATCTGGCATCTAATGCTACCATCCTTGATCAAACACTCACTTGGCCTGCCAATAGGTATCAGGCATATCCAATGCTACTTTGTATGATCAAACTTTTTGATACTCCTTGGGATGTATCTCAATTAGAAAAGACTTTTAAGTCCAACTCGGTTAATAGATTTGATGCTTCAATGGTTAAATTGAAACAATAAATTGATCTGTTCACATATACAACTAGAATTGCAGATTTTCAGATCTATTGTAAGTGCATTACCTTTCTGATCAATGTTATCAATTCAATACCTTTGCTCCACACTGTTCTACTCTGTGATGTTGTATCACTGTTCGTCGGTGTCTGTAGAATTTAGCTCTTTCTTCAGCTTGATTGATCAGGTCTGAATGAAGACTTTCTTCTCCATCAGAATATCTTCAACATCTATTTTCTTGTCACTTCCCTAATTCTCATTGAATTAGCTTGTCTCTTATATAGACATGATTTCACCATTTCTTGACTTTCTTGATCTTGGTGTGATCCACAATTCTCGCCAATTAGATTTAAAGTAAAACTCTTGTTTTATCTTGTAGAGATCTTCTTTCCAACTGGACAAAACAACTTTAAATCCTTTACTTATATATGGCTTTATCTTGTCAATTAAAATAAGGATAAGTACTAGTTAAGTCTATATTTATCTCTTGACAACTAATCCTTTTGTCATTTCTGAACTCTTTGTTCTGTCGGTCAATACTTTAGTTAGTCGTCGGTGACAACTGACTGTTCCATTGGTGAGACTTCAGTTTTCTTCGGTATCTATGTCCTGTTGTCTATCCATCAAGCAACACTGTAAATCTGTCCGTTGGGTTACACTGTAATTATGTCCGTCAGGTTACACTGTGATTTTTCTCATCAGGTAACATTGTGACTTTGCTCATTGGTAATGTTGTGCTTTTTCTCGTCAGGTAACACTGTGACTTTTCTCTTGTTGGTTTAATCTTTTCGTCGGTGTGCACTTTGTTGGTGTATACAGTCACTTTGTGAATACTTAACTTTTATGCATTACTGATAGCATAGCCTTTGATTAATTGGTTCTTTGAAGTCTTTAGCAGTATGTACATGACCATACAGATTATATCAAGTTGACATCAATGACAAAACAATGCATTAACTAATTTAATGTCTTGCATTAACTTTCTGTGTCTTGGTGATCATCAACTTAACATCTTCAAACATTTAATCAGTTATAGTTCATCATAATTATGGTTCCAAGTGAGCTCTGATATTGATCTGATCCACAAATCAAAACTAACTGACTCACTGTCATGTTTTTCACATTCTAAAATATCAGGTCACTAAGATTATATCCAAAAACTCTACTCTTCTCTTCTCTATCAATAATTAGTCATCAAACAATCTCTAATTTTATCCACAGAACTTTGAAAACCCTAATCAATCCATTATATGTGTTTGTGCCATAGGATTTGTTCAAACAAGTCATCTTGCCCTAAAAGGTTCTTGGGAAATGTAAAAAAATTTATCAAGTCGGCTAGATCCTCAATTCATCTTATTTCCTTATAAATAATCAAATTAGGTAGATAACTATGTTGGCTATACAATTTAATGAAAGGAAACTAAGTGTGCGGAAAATAGTTCCCTACGCTAAACTCCCAAGAAGAGGATCGTGCAAATTCAGATTTAACCCTTATCAATTATAGAATGATAATACAATAACATGCATACATAGAAAAATGAGAATGACACAATGATTTACCCTGGGGAAAACCTTTCGGTAAAAAAACCCCAGCAATCCAAAACCTGCACAATGTATTAGTCAAAACTATTTTTGTTTACAATACGCTTGCAATGCAAGTTATTTCAGTCCAGATAATCGACACTTGAAGACAAATTTGGCAGCATAACAACATTCCAAAAATATACTAACTTCACTCTGTGATTTGTAACCCTAAAAATGCTTCTATCATGTGCTTCCTTTTTTAGGGCAACTTCCAAAGATAACCGTATTAGGGTTTACCATTCTCTGAAAAAATAGGAACCCCAAAACTTTTTTTGGGCTGATGCCCCGAACCCCACGCATTGCAAAAGAGTGTGCAGTACTCAACATGATCAGTTTTCACATGTCTTGCATGTCATCACCCGTCATCGAATCTTTCTCAATTAGCTCTTACAAATATTAATGACCATCATAGGAATCTATCATAACCGTTTCATTCATGATTACCTTACACATTGGCCAAAGTGCTGACATTTGGAAAATAACCTCTACCATAGAATGGGATGCCTAGATCCACCTAGAACAAGTTTAATCATCCTTGTCATCTTCCAAGTGGAGTGAAAACACATGTCCACTCAACTAAATGACAGAACGAATATTAAGCTTAAATACATTATTTGCAAACAATTAATTAGAAAACAAATAATATCAAATGTAAGGAAATATAAAAGGTTGAGACACCTCATTCCTAACATTTGATCATTAAAGTTAGCACCAATTACAATTTCTAATGTGCGCACAACGATTTATCACCTTTTTGACATGCAACTGTGTTAACTTTTAAAAATCGCTTCTCACATCTTCACAACTCTACCAATACTCAAATTGTACCTCCAAATTCAGTGTGTAGAATTTTTTACATGCCTTATGCTTCCCCTAGATGCGCGCTATAAAATCTTTCCTCTATAAATCTCACCAAACCTTTCTACGGATCCTGCTAGTGCACTCTGTTCTTCATCTTGTACTTAGTTGAAACTTGAACTGCCTTCTGATAGGGGCTCCAAATCTATTGCAAATGTGTATACCATGTCTATAAATCATGTAGTTTCATTAATTAAAACATACACACATAATTCACCTTCTATGTAGTGTCTCTTTCTAACAATCTCCCCCTTTGGCATTGATAATAACACTTAGTGAAAATTTTGGCTAAGTGCCCATACACTGTATTGATGCATAGACTTTTACTCCAAACATTTGATCCAAAAAGTCCAAAAATGTTAAAAAAATGTCTCATTTTGAGCATATTTTTCACATGCCTTACTCTTCCTTTGACATTAATGGAAAATTCTTTAGCCATTAGATGTCCTAAGATCACACTACCGCTCCCCCTTAGCCTATGGCTACCAAAAATTTATATACATGTATGCATATGTCACAAATTTGTGAAATTTACAATACTTTGAAGATATCCACACATATATTCTTCAGTAGTTATAGATCTTGATCTCATCCTTTTTTAAGGCTATCTAAAATTGTGATGTAGCCATTGAAAAAAAATATTGTAGCTTCTTCCACTTGTAAGTTCACTGGGTCTGATTTTGCAAAAGAAATTTGTTCTTATTTTACTACACTTGAAAGTGTTTGAAGTTTGGGAACTATCAAACTTTGTAATTTGCTGACCCTTGATTTCACCTTCTCCTTCTCCTTCTCAAAATTTTAGATCTTTTCAAGTAAAGAGATTACTTGACTCTCATATCTTGATGTAGAAGCATCAAGAGAATCAAATGATTGAGCTATCTACTCCATTTTTCATTCATTCTCTTGAATATGCTTTTCTATATCTATCACAAACTTCTTCATTGACAAACATGACCTATAAACATTCCCACCTTCATTGATTTTACTTTGCATTTCCTTAATATGGGTATCCAAAAGTGTTCTATCATGTGCAAGATGTAGCAGCTTTATCTCTTCAAACTTTTTAGCCTTGGCCTCCCTCTTGGCTTGTACTTCTGGATCATGTTCAATTCATTTGAAGTGTGTTTTTGCTGCACTATGTAGATCTCTAACTTGGTCTGGTGTATTCAATGATTCATCTTTGACATAAGTTGTTATCAACTTTTCCAGTACTTATGATGCCTCCTCCATGAGTTTGTTGTCTTCAATGTAGCACTTGAGAATCTCCTCCCTAGATTGAGATTGTGCCACTTGGGCTAGATGAATCTTTTGAAAAAGGGATAGAATAGATAGATCTATTGGCCCTTTTTCCAATTTGACATTTATCACTATTGTCTCCTTAGACATGAGCGCTTGTACTGCCTAAAAATGTCTCTTGCTCTCTTTTTCTCAAACTTTCCGTCACTTCTTCTTTGCTCATTTATGGCTCCTTCAGCTCCTTAGATGATAGAGGTAACTTCTAATTTATATGTTGAACCTCTACTACTTTTTTCCTTACCATAACTACCTCTATTTGTACGTGTTGTGGCACATCCACTTCTTTTGGTGTCACATTGCCCGTCTTTGTTCCTGTTGCTACAACTTTACCCTTTGTATCCATAATGAAATGTTATTATCTTGCATCTTTATTAGTGACTTTATTTGTCACTTTTATTTGTCCTATCACCATCTTTGGCTCTTTTTCCATACCTATAGCGAATAGTGGCTCCATCTCTGGAACATATGACACCTCATTGACATCTTGCATGTCTATAATTGGAAGTTCAACAAGGAGTTGAAGTGCTAGCACCTTGTTCTTCAGAGATGACTGATAGATTCTCCTTTATCAGTACCTTTTTCATTATTCTTTTGAAATCCTTAACCACATCCTCTATTTCACCAACCATTAGCCTATTCATTCTATCATTTCTTCTACTGATATCACCAGGCACAATTGTACTATTGCTTTCTCTCTCAACTCCTTGTCCTTCTTATTTGTAGTGTTCTTCATTACCTCAAGGATGTTATTTAGATATATAGGGAGTTGTGATGCCATCTCAATCAAATCCATTTTGAACTTGTACATTTACTTAACTACTACATCTTTTATTTCTCTTTTTCCTTCTATATCAAGTTTATGATGGAACTTTATTACTGACCTCAAATCACCATTAGCAATAATATTCTTCACCATGTCATTAATTAACATACCTATCTTATTAGATTCTAATCTTGTTTCCTTATTCACCTATATGGTTGCACTGGTATATTTCTATATTGTAGACCTCGATGGATTCGGTGCCCCAGTCACCTTTTGCCTCTTGAGTACTTTTACTACCTCATCTGAATCAATATTCTCATCATCATCCTCAATTAGAACATCCCTTTCTTTTCTCTTCTTCTCTTCTTGGTATCCTTTTTACTCTTAGTTTCCCTTTTTACTTCTTCTTTCTTCTTCCTTTCTTCTTCATTTCTTCTTCATTTCTTCAGGTTTCTTTGTCTTTGAATCTTCTATAGGTGGAAATAATTGAGACTTCACATTTGTAGAACTCCTTGTTTTTCTTCACAGAGAAAGTGTGGGGCCAGAACTTGGTTCTCCGGTCTAAATATGTTCCTCAACATCAGTAGCTAGTCTGGTTATCTTAAAGTGGAAGTTTAAGATTTCCTTCACATGGGCTACTTTCTTTCTTACATTCCTATCTATCTCAGTTTTCTTTAGTTCCCTATGCACTACAAGGATTTTCTCATTGTATTTTCCAAACCTTGGTTCATTTGGATCCTTGGGCTTTCTTAGCAAGTCCTTTTCATATACATATAGAATTGGATCATCCACTTCATATCCCGTTGGCATGACCCAAGAAGTCTTTGGTTCAACCGCCTCCATTATGTTGGCCCAATGTTAAGATAATGGAAAGGGTGTGTACTGAGAGGGGAGGGGTGAATCAGTACCCTTAAAAAACTTTTATTCAATTCCTTGCATTCACTGTTCTATATAAAATAATTGAGTAGATTTCTTATTCCAAACATATAGTATCAATGCTGGAATGTAAAATAAACATAACACATACACACAATTAAGTACTCTTGACACTACTATTTTGGTATCACAGAAAACCCATGTTAGAAGGTAAAAACTGCGGTGGGGATGAGACCCACAAAAATTCACTACTGTAGTAATAAAGGCAGCCTGTTAAAGCTTTACAAAATTATCACTTCTGATGATCTTACCTTGTTAGGAGTAACAAAAAGATCGACTCTAGATCTACCTCATGTGAGGATTTAGCAACACAATCTATGTGTGCACTCGGTTAAGAGATTTATAATAAGACTGTTAAGTCTACGCTGTTAAGAGATTTAGGTGTCTATTACAATTGTTAGAGAGTAACATAAAGTTGATTTGAAACATATACAATCTCAAAATTGTTGATATAGATAATATCACCTCAATGTGAATGTTAATACCTTCTGCTTTGTTCTGCTCGGTAGCCTTGCCTTAGTTCTGTAAACTAACTTCTGCAATATGGTCTCTGTCCTTGAGTCCCTTGTTTGATCTCTGATGTCTGTATTATGGCGGCTACTTGATCATTTCTTGATCAACATCCATAAAAAAATTTAACATCTATACATTCATATATCAAATGATATGACCTAATTGGAGTTCAACAATTACATTCTTACCCTAAGATCAATGGTTACAAAATTTACATTGATCAAATAAACATAGGAGATAACCGAGTAGCCACATTTAGAATAACTGAGAGGAGGGTGAATCAGTCAGACTCAGTGCCCTCAAAAAATTAGCCTATAGTCCCAAATTCTTCCAGATATATAACAAAACAAATTCAATCATATAAAACTCTACTCGGTGAAAATATAAACTATGATTTCAAAAATTACTGTTAAGTTGTCTACCGAATATCAGTAAATTAATACTATGATTACCAATCTAGGTCAATAAAATAAAGTGTAAATTAAAATAACAATCCACAACATAAATACACATTGAAACATATATTTTTAACATGGAAACCTTGATAAGAGAAAAACCACCTGGGACTGGTAACCCAAAATATTTTCACTCTTCTGAAGTGAGCTCGGTGAAGAGCCAACCCTGTTAAAGGTTACAGTGCACACTATTAAATGTGACCTTGTTAGAGGATTTAAAAATACCATTTTTCTCTTGACCATGAATTAACTATGGGTTCAACAAGAAAACAATCATCATTCTCTGAATGTTATAATAAGGATTCACTATCCCACTCGGTTAAGAGATTTATTTGTAACAATGGTTAAATTGATATAGTAACGATCTGATTCAAATACAAATCTGATTTGCAGATATTCAGATCTATTCTAAGTACATAATACCTCTGCTCAATTTTTTTCACTTCAGTTCATATCATACTTGTTCTGCTTGGTAATCTTCTTTCCTTTGCTTTGCTCGACGATGTCTGCAGAAATGCTCTATTCTATCTTTAACCAGTTTGATCAGTCATGCATCAAATTTGCATGTATGCTTCAACATCTGTGTACATGATTCACAAATGAATCTCTTGTCTCTTGTATAGACATCATCTATCATTTAATTTTCATCCTTCAAATCTTGCCTCTTAATCTTCATCGTTCATTTTCCCGCTTGATCCTTCCTCGATGATTGTGTTAAAAACACATTTCAATATTTTTCGTCTGATATTCCTTGAATTTTAATAATCGTTTGATCAAATAAAAAAATTTATCATTTACCTCAAAATCATCGATTGCCAGCTTAGTATTTTGGTTAGCCTCGATTTTAATTAATTGCTTAATCAATAGTTGTGTTGGCAATCCCTTGCTCGGTTAACACTGGCGCTCGGTATACACTATGTTTTACTCAGTTTACACTGCTACTCGGTGTATACAAAACTCTTCATTTTCACTCTTTGATATCACATAATAAACATATAAGGGGATTAGAGATTTCCACAATCTCTAAATGTGACTTTGAGATTGATGATCATTTCACCCCCCCTCTCAGCAATTCTCAACAATTGCTCGGTATAGTCTAATTACTCGGATATCACTGTACTCGGTTAACTCTGAATGTGATCAGTGCTCTTGGTTAACTCTGCACTTTGGTGATATATACTTATTGTCTTGTGTTGACTCTGTCACCAACTATCCATTATGTATGCTTGATAACTAATGACAACTTCTATGTGCAACTGGAGTAACATTCTCCCCCTTTGGCATTAGTATCAAAAACTTAGTACTATACATAATATACTATACATGATGACTTCCCCTTTGTACATGCTCCCCCTTTGTATATACTCGGTATATGTATATGAACATCCTGATTATAGTATCCCCCTTTACTATACATATATACATATATTTCCCCTTTTTTTGAAATTAATGACAAAAGGCGTAGAACTTACAGTTTGTAAAAAATATTGGGATGGACATTCTTTAGAGTTTCCAATAATGTCTCCCATTCCTCCTTTATGTTTTTGAGGTTGATTAGCTCTAATTGTAGCTGGGCATGCATATCATATATGTTGTCTGTTACTAATAAATCTTGGGTGGCAATAAGATTATTTTCCATACTCACATGTTTTTGCAACATTGCTAAATGCAGTAGTAACGTCACCTAGAGCTCGGTTACTTGCTCTCTGATGTGTTACTCTTATTTCTTTAAGTCTTGTCTCAACCATTGGCTCTGAAGTATCTTTTTATAATGCATCTGCAATGCATTTGGCTTAGTTGATAGACTATGTGCACTAGTCTGTAGATCTTGATCTATTTGCTTGAGTTTTTCACTAATCTCGGTAGTGAAATGGTCTAGTGTGCATAAATGATGTATAATAGTAATGGCTTGGGATATGATAGTTTCTATACCATTTACTAATTTTGACAAAGTTACCTTATGTACTGCCACTTCCTAGCTGATCTTCTCTATAACCTTGTATTGGACCTTTTTCTCTTTTCTTTCTTCCAGTTTTTTCTCGACATCAATATCAGGATTATCAGTGGCCTCAGTGAGCATTTAAAGTTGTTCCAATATGGGGGCTCGTTCATCAATGTTAATATCCTATAAAACTTGCATTAAGATCTCCTTTGCCTTTTCTAGCACTTGTGCACGCTTTTCTTCTAGTCTTAGCTAGTACTGTGCAACTTTTCTAGTGCAAAGTTCACCATATTTCTTCAGTGTTTCAGGATCAAGTGTCTTAGGATCCCATTCAGTAATCTCTATAATCTCATCTAGTGTAACTACGTCCTTGTTTCTAAATAACTATAACTAATTGAATGTTTGAAGATGTTAATTTGATGATCATGCAAGGCATTAAATAAGTTAATGTATTGTATTGTCATTGATGTAAACTTGATATATAATCTGTATGGTGATGGACATATTTCCAAAGACTTCAAAGAACCGATGAATCAAAGGCTATGCTATCAGTAATGCATATAAGTCAAGTATTCACAAAGTGACTACATACACCGACGGAGTGCACACCGACAGTTAGAGTAAAAGAGAAAAGTCACAGTGTTGCCCGACAAGCAAATGCACAACATTACCAATGAGAAAAGTCACAATGTTGCCAGATGAGAAAAGCACAGAGTAACCCGACGGAAATAATTACATTGTTGCCCAATGGAAAAGACAAGGACAGAGATCCTGATGACAACTGAAGTAACACCGACAGAATAGTCAGTTTTCACTGATGACTAATTGAAGTGTTGACCGACAGAATAGAGAATTTAGAAATGACAAAATGCTTAGCTGTCAAGAGCTATAAATAGACTTAACTGATACTTATCATTGTTTTAATTGACCAGATAAAGCTGAGAATAAGTAATGTATTTAAAACTACTTTGTCCATTTGGCAAGAATATCTCTACGAGATAAAACTGGAGTTTGCTTTAAATCTAATTGGTGAAAATTGTGGACCACGCCAAGAATCAAGAAAGCCAAGAATCAAGAAAGCCAAGAAATGGTGAATCATATTTATAAAGAGACAAACCCAATTCATTACGAATGGTGTGGGTGAAGAGAAGAAAAGAGGAAAGATGTTAAAGAGAATATGAAGGAGAAGAAAGTCTTCATTTAGTCCTGATCAACAAGCTGGAGAAAGAGATAGATTTTGTAGACAACAACAAATAGTGAGACAACATCACAAAGAAGAACAGTGTAGAACAAAGGTATTGAATTGATTATATTGATCAGAGAGGTAATGCACTTACAATAGATCTAAAAATCTGCAATTTAAGTTGTATGTGTGAACATATCATTTAATGTTTCAGTTTAACCATTGAAGTATCAAGTCTCTTAACCAAGCAGGACTTAAAATTCTTTTTTAATTGAGATACATCCCAAGGAGTATCAAAAAGTTTGATCATAGAAAGTAGCATTGGATATGCCCGATACCTATTGACAGGCCAAGTGAGTGTTTGATTAAGGATGGTAGCATTAGATGCCAGATACTAGGTGACAAACTATCTTTTAAATCCTCTAACAAGATCACACCTAACAGTGTGTTTGTAACCTTTAACAGGGCTAGCTCTTAACCGAGCTCACTTTAGAAGAGTGAAAATTTTGGGTACCGGTCCCAGTGATTTTTCCCCTAACAGGGTTTCCACGTTAAAAATCCATGTGTTATGTGTTTATGTTTCTTTACTTTACTGTTTTACATTTCACATATGCAATCCTGTATTGATCGGTATACCCTAGCTATTTACTGTGTTTTGGTAAATGAAAGACTGCTTATCGGTAAACATACAAAAGAGTGGTTTACAAAGCATTTTGACAAGTAGTAAATTACTATATGTATTTCAAGGCATTCATCTTGTAGGACTAAGTATAACCAGAGGCTTAAAAGTGGTAATAAGTTTTAAGGGTATCAGAGCTTGTGTGCTTAGAAGGAAGGTTTCAAGACCTAAGCTAAAGATCACAAGATGAATAGACAAGATGTGCCCAAGTTGAACAAAGATAATTTTTCTTCATGGCAAAGCATAATAAGACTCCACTTATTAGATATTGGAAATGATGTTACTCAATACTTAGATACTAAATATGTGTTGCCCACAGGAGCACCCACAGTTGAAAAAATGAGAGAGAAGCATGAACACATCTGCATGATGATAGAGCTTGCTTCCTCACTCTCCGATGCTGAATTTGAAGATGTCAAAACCTGCAAGACTGCAAAGCAGATGTGGGACAAATTGATGCTTGTACATGGTGGTGACAAGAATATTTTGAGAGCCAAGGCAGAAATTCTTAGAGGAAAGTTTGATTATCTCAAAATGAAAGAAGGTGAAAACATCACACAATACAACACAAGAATCAAAGAGGTAGTGAATGCAATCTGAGGATTTGGAGGTGTACTAGAAGAAGATACAGTGGTAAGTAAAATTCTAAGAACCTTGCTGCCTACTTATGCTATTAGAGTATCTACCAGACAAGAAATGAGAGCAGTAGAAAATAGCAATGTCACTATAGACAATTTGATTGGAAGACTGATTTCATTTGAGATGAACAATTTTGATAATAGTGTCTTACCAAACATAGAGTTTGCATTCAAATCTTCTTTGAGAATAAGTAAATCAAGTCATAAACACACTATGAGAAAAGATAGTGATAGTGAAAGTGAAGAAGAAGATCTTGATGAAATTGAAACACTTATGGCTAGAAGAATGTAGAGAGGGAAAGGTAAATTACCACTTGTTTATTTTAATTGTAAAGAAATTGGACACTTTGTTACAAGATGTCCTAACAAAAAAAAAAGATGACAAAAGTAATGACATGTCATTTGAAAATAAGTATGACAGAGGTGATTATAGAAGCAACTGACAATCAGAAAGAAGAGATACCCGAGACTACAAGGACAAAGGAAAGAAGACCAGTTACCTAGCTAAATGTAAAGATGATGATACTGACACTGAATTTGGTGAAGACATCGAGATGGTGTTTGTGGCAATAAAAGATGATTCAGATGATGATGAAGAAAGGTATGTAGAAACTGCACTCATATCTAAATTTAGTAAAAATGATGTTTGGATCATAGATAGTGGCTGCACTCACCATATGACCAGTGACAAACAAAAGTTTGAGACTTTTGAATACTATAATGGTGGTTCAATAAAAATGGGTAATGAAACACCTTGTCCAATTGAAGGTAGAGGAACTATAATGTTGAATAATGTGATAAAATGTAAAAATGCTTATTGGGTGAAAGGATTGAATTATAATCTATTAAGTGTTTCTCAGTTGAATAATTCAGGTCACAGAGTAGCATTTAAAAATAAGAAGGCAAAGATCTTCAATGAATGAGGAAATCTGATTGGAACCGGTGAGAAGACAAAAGGTAACTTATTCTATTTGAATGATACTGACACCACTTGCTTAATGGCTAGAAATGAAGACATATGGTTATGGCACAAAATATTGTGTCATGTGAACTTTGACAACATGATAAAGATAAGAAAAAAGAGAAATGTAAGAGGCTTACCGACGATGACCAAGCCCAACAATATCATGTGTAAGAATTGTCAAAAAGGTAAGATGACAAAGTCTAGTTTCAAAAGCAAAACCCATACATATGATGCCATTCTAGAATTAGTCCATATTGATTTATGTGGACCTATGAGGACAAAGAGATATGGAGATAGATATTTTATTCTCTTTGTTGATGATTACTCTAGAATGATGACAGTAATGTTTCTAAAAGATAAATCTGAAGCATTCAAGATGTTTAAATGGTACAAGGAAATGGTTGAAAAACAAAGTGGTAAAGAATTGAAATGCTTAAGATCAGATAGAGGAGGGAAATTTATTTCAGATGAATTCACTAACTTTTGTAATGAGAATGGAATCAAAATACAAGTCTCTGTACCAAGAACACCACAACAAAATAGAATTGCTGAAAGAAGGAACATATCCATAGTTGATTATGCAAGGACACTGATGATAGAGAAAGACATCACCCAAATATTCTGGAGAGAAGCTATCAGTACTGCTGTTTACACATTGAACATAGTACAATTGAAGAAAGACACCAAGAAGACACCTTATGAGCTATGGTATGGTTACACACCCAATGTAAGTTACTTCAAAATTAGTGGTAGTCAATGTTATATCTTAAAGTATGATAGAAATGGAAAAATTGAATCCAAGAGTGATGAAGGAATATTTCTAGGGTATTCCACCAAGAGAAAGGCTTATAAATGTCTCAATAAAGCCTCTAACAAAATTGTTGAAAGTACAAATGTAAATATAGATGAATTTGCAGAGAAGAATGAAAAGGAAAACACAAAAGAACCAGAGGACTACAATAGGTTTGTCTACAATGAAGAACCTGACACTCTACCCGATGGCCAAAAATGTAGAGCTCTCAAGAAATAGATCATTGCACCCAAGCATCAGGCTGCAAATACCGACAATCAAGATATTGCTCAAAATGATGCACAAAGTGATGGAGAACAGAATGAAGGAAAAAATGATGATCAAGATGATAGACAAAGAGCTGAACCTGTACTTGCCAGATATGTCAGAAGGAATCATCAATAGAACCAGATGATTGGAGACAAGAAGGCTGGTATGAGAACCAAAAGTAAGTCTCTAAATACAAGATGTCTTATTTGTGATTATGAGCCAAAATTTGTCAATGCTGCACTTGATAATGATGAATGGATTAGTGCTATGAATGAGGAAATTGAGTAGATAGAGAAAAACAAGACATGGACACTTGTACCAAGACCAGATGACAAGAATGTCATTGGTACAAAATGGATATTTAGGAATAACTGAATGAGAATGGAGAAGTCACCAGAAATAAAGCAAGACTAGTATGCACAAGAAGAAGGGATTAACTATGGAGAGACCTTTGCACCCGTTGCTAGGAAACTGGATGTAAGCTAACAAAGGAAGACAAGTCATCAGAGGTAAATCGGACTTTGTACAGATCAATGATTGGAAAACTCATGTATGTTGTACATACTAGACCAGATATTGCACATGCAGTAGGAATAGTTGCAAGATTTTTTGCTAATCCCAGAGAATCACATATGACTGATGTGAGAATAATCCTAAGATATCTGAAGAATATCGAGGAATATGGCTTATGGTATAGAAGAGAAGGAAAATTTGAACTCAAGGTCTTTACCGATGCTGATTGGGCTAGAAATATTGATGACCAGAAGAGCACAACTGGAGGATCATTCTTTATGGGTGAAAGACTTGTCACATGGATCAGCAAGAAGCAAGGATGCATCTCTCAGTCCACTGCAGGAGAAGAGTATGTTGCTACTACTGCAAACTGCTCAAATATTGCATGGATCAAAAGGTTACTGGAAGGTATGCATATGAAAATTCTTGAACCAGTAAATATCTATTGTGATAATACAAGTGCAATAAACATTTCCAAGAATCTAGTCATGCATGCTAAAACAAAGCATATTGCCATCAAGTATCATTATTTGAGAGAACAAGTTCAAGCAAAGGAGGTAATACTTGAGTATGTGCAATCAAAGGAACAATTGGCCAATATCTTCACCAAGCCACTACCCAAGGATGCATTTGAGTACTTGAGAAAGAGACTAGGGGTCAGACCCTTGTTTACTAGTCAGTAAAATGACTAGAAGGCTGCATCAGCCTACATAATATCAAAATATCATTCATGTTGATGCAAAAAGAGAGATGGACTTCAAAGATAAATCTATACACAATAAGGTATTTATCTACTCTGAGCACCATAATTATTATATTTCCGATGGGTAGGGAAATTCAAGGAGTATATTATGGATAGAAAGGATTTTTTTGGCATTACTATCAAAAATATTTGTTTGGTATTGTTGTCAAAGGGAGAGATCATAGCCATTATCACTTTAGAGAGATATATTATCACTTCAGGGAGAGATTATATCCATGGGAGAGTTTATACATTAAGGAGAATTATCCAGAGGGAGAGATGTAATAAGAAAGGGAGACTACATACAAAGGAAGAGAATTGCTGACAAGAGACATCAAAAGAAAAGAGAATAGGCAAAGGGAGAGAGTTTGACACAATAGGAGAACACATAACATCAGAGAAAGAAAGACTCTAAATCTATCTTGTGAAGGGATTGAAGACATAAAGAAAGCTGCAAGAATCAAATCTAAGTTATATGAACTTACCGAGGACCAGATATTTGTATCGGTTATAGTACATAAGATTGGTAGTTTGATGAACTTCAAATGTTTTTGATTACGGTAAAAGCAGGTTTTGAAGGGAACCCCAAAACCCTTTAACAACAAAACAGAAGACAAGGAAAAAAAGCCCCAAAGATGACAGAATAACCCAAAAGGGGGCTAACCAGCAGAGGGTCAAAACCTAGATTTTGCAAAAACTACAACCAAAACATTAAACAAAAAAACAGCTGGAAGGAAAACAGAGTAAACCCGCCAGCACAAACATCAATACCACGACTTCAGAAAGTTTTCAGCTTCAACCAGCTGTGACCTCATAGTTGACACATTCTCTTTCAGCTTAAGAATGTCAGGATCTTCATTCCTATGCACCTTTGATCTTGTTCGAGTGCCCTGACCCGATTGCTGGGAAGTAACAGGGTGGTCAGCTGTTTCTTTGTTGTTTTCCAACCAACTACTCAGAGAAATCAGATTCTCGAGTGTTGCTCTCATACCTGTATTAACCAGTGTGAGTAAGTATTT
>MU227364.1:594884-610583 GCA_018584345.1 Thuja plicata
TCCCTCATCAAAGCCAAAATTGCTGAGCACCTTATAGAGAAAATTCCAATCAACCCTGTCATAAGCTTTAGATAGGTCCAGTTTTAAGAGAAATCCCTGCTTCTTAGCTGCCTCAAGAGAGTGGATAATGTATGAAGATGTTAAGTTGATGATCATGCAAGGCATTAAATCATATTGTATTACCATATGATGATCATGCAAGGCTTATATGAATGTATGAAGATGTTAAGTTGATGATCATGCAAGGCATTAAATCAGTTAATGTATTGTATTGTCATTGATGTCAACTTGATATAATCTGTATGGTCATGGACATACTGCCAAAGACTTCTAAGAACCGATGAATCAAAGGCTATGCTATCATTAATGCATATAAGTCAAGTATTCACAAAGTGATTGCATACACTGACGGAGTGCACACTGACGCTCAGAGTAAAAGAGAAAAGTCACAGTGTTACCCAACAAGAAAAGAACAGAGTAACCCAATGGAAAGAATTACAGTGTTGCCCAATGAAAAAGACAAGGACGGAGATCCCAATGAAGAGCTGGATAATGAACTTCAAATGTTATATTTCATATTGTATTAGTAATAATATAGTGTGATAATGTAGTGTGTTTCCATAAATTCCAAAGGGAGAGATTGATGAACTATAACTGATTGAATGTATGAAGATGTTAAGTTGATGATCATGCAAGGCATTAAATCAGTTAATGTATTGTATTGTCATTGATGTCAACTTGATATAATCTGTATGGTCATGGACATACTTCCAAAGACTTCTAAGAACCGATGAATCAAAGGCTATGCTATCATTAATGCATATAAGTCAAGTATTCACAAAGTGACTGCATACACTGACGGAGTGCACACTGACGCTCAGAGTAAAAGAGAAAAGTCACAGTGTTACCCAATGAGAAAAGAACAAAGTAACCCAATGGAAAGAATTACAGTGTTGCCCAATGAAAAAGACAAGGACGGAGATCCCAATGACAACTAAAGTCACATTGACAGAACAATCAGTTATCACCGATGACTAACTGAAGTGTTGACTGACAGAACAGAGAATTTAGAAATGAAAAAATGCTTAGTTGTCAAGAGCTATAAATAGACTTAACTAATACTTATCATTATTTTAATCGACCAGATAAAGATGAGGATAAGTAATAGATTTAAAACTGCTTTGTCCAGTTGGCAAGAAGATCTCTACAAGATAAAACTAGAGTTTTCTTTAAATCTAATTGGCAAAAATTGTGGATCACGCTAAGAATCAAGAAAGCTAAGAAATGGTGAATCATGTCTATAAAGAGACAAACCCAATTCATTAAAAATGGTGTGGGGTGAAGAGAAGAAAAGAGGAAAGATGCTAAAGAGAATCTGAAGGAGAAGAAATTCTTCATTTATTACTAATCAACAAGCTAGAGAAAGAGCTAGATTCTGCAAACACCGACGAATAATGAGACAACATCACAGAGAATAACAATGTGGAGCAAAGGTATTGAATTGATTATATTGATCAGAGATGTAATGCACTTACAATAGATCTAAAAATCTGCAATTTAAGTTGTATGTGTGAACAGATCATTAAATGTTTCAGTTTAACCATTGAAGCATCAAGTCTCTTAACCGAACAAGACTTAAAATTCATTTGTAATTGAGATACATCCGAAGGAGTATCAAAAATTTTGATCATAGAAAGTAGCATTAGATATGCCCGATACCTGTTGACAGGCCAAGTGAGTGTTTGATCAAGGATGGTAGCATTAGATGCTAGATACTAGGTGATAAACTATCTTTTAAATCCTCTAACAAGGTCACACCTAATAGTGTGTTTGTAACCTTTAATAGGGTTGGCTCTTAACCGAGCTCACTTCAGAAGAGTGAAAATTTTGGGTACCGGTCCTAGTGGTTTTTCCCCTAACAGGGTTTCCACATTAAAAATCCATGAGTTATGTGTTTATGTTTCATTACTTTACTATTTTACATTTCACATATGCAATCCTGGATTGATCGGTATACCCTAGCTATTTACTGTGTTTCGGTAAATGAAAGACTTCTTATTGGTAAAAATACTGAAGAGAGGTTTACAAATCATTCTGACAAGTAGTAAATTGTTATAAGTATTTCAAGGCATTCATCTTGTAGGACTAAGTATAACCAGAGGCTTAAAAATGGTAATAAGTTTTAAGGGTTGATTTAAGGATTAATTTTTGAGGCCACTGATTCACCCCCCCTCTTAGTTATTACTAACGGTTGCCTTTCTTATTCTTCTTATTCTTGCATGGACCACTTGATGACGTTGAAAGTGCTAGAGTAAGCTCAGCCTTTTGCTCAGTTTCTGACTTTGATAGCTCAGTACTCAGTGTGACAACTTTTTTATGTGCCTTCGTAACTGACCTTATGTCGGTAGTAGATGTATCTACTATGTTATCAGGTGTCATTGTGTTACCTTCACCTTTCTCTTTTGTAGCATCAGTGGTATCTTTTTGTATATCACTTTTTGTCGTCCCACCACTATGCTCAGTGTCCTTACCATGATCTACACCCTTATCTTCAGTTGTATCTATTGCCTTCTCGGGTGACTTCTGTTGTGTTTTTGTATCCATCTCAATTGCTTGGACCAGAATAGATAACTAGCCTGGTGTAGTAGCTCGGGCAACCTGTGATGTATCCTGCTCATCAATAGTCTCGGTTGCTCTAATGGATTTATCTTCCTTGTCTTTGTCATCTAGATCTCCCTCAGTTACATCAGTTATTATGATATTTGGGTGACCTAAATTAGTCACGAGTTTAGGAATACCATCTAACACATTATCAACTGCATCATCATCAACTGTCATGGGTTTTGTACTTGGTCTAGTAGATGCAACATCAATTATTTCCTCGGTGTCCTGAATAATATTTGGTGGATTCTGTAATTCATTCCATATCTTGGTGCTTGCAATATCCACTTCCATCATATTACCATGTAGGATATTCAATGTTGTTTTTTTCTTGGCAAATTTCTTAGCATATTGCCTCATTATATCCTAAATTTCCTCAACTATGCACTCAACTTTTATAAGTGTGAGAGCTGCTTAGTGCATAAGATGATCTAGATGATATTATGTCATATAGTTATGATGGTATAGAAGTAGCAAATTCAAATGGAACTTTTTTAAGGTTAATAATCATACCTATAATTTCTTCTTCGATTTTATCCTTGTTCTTGGTAGACAAATCATAGTATACTTGTGTCTTCAGATGTGTCAACTGTCCGGTTGTCTTGATTGTCTCTGCAATCTCATCAATACTCTATAATGGTGTGTTGTGAACAACCCTGAATTGATTTGGATTCTCATTAGAATCATCCTTTTTATCTTTGTTTTCAACATATCTCTTCTGTTGTCTCCGTGCAGTAGTAGTTCCCTTCTGCTTCCTTGTTTGGTATGTAAATTTTGGTGAGGGCCTTTTAATTTTTTCTACACCTTTCTTCAAAGGTGGTGAATCACTGGTCACCAATTGTGATCTTATTTGTGGTGGAGATACATTCTTTGTTCTTTTTCCCTTTTTGGCCTTGGATGCCTCAACTACCATGTCATCAAACTTGGTGGCATCAATGTCATGATCTAGTTCAGCTTCTTGACCGACTGAGGTTTGCTGCTTAGTTTTTTTTTTCAGACTTATCTAATTCCTCATCTGTGATAGCAAGTTTCCTTTTCAATGTATTCACAGTCTTAGTCTTTTTCTAACCTAATTATTGTACTTGTAACTGAATTTGTATTTGGGTCTTTTCCTCATCATAGGTGCCAAATGTCATGGTAGATTTTTCAACAAGCTCATTTAACAATTTTTCAATATCCTTTGTGGCAACATTAATATTCAATTCATAATCCATTGGAGGTAACCAAGAAGTCCTTGGATCTGTTGCTTTGATTAATGTTGTGTCGGTGTCAACTATGAAACAAATATTGTCTTGGTATTTGTCAACTATTTGTAGTGGAATCCAGGATCTCTTTTCTATTCCAGCCTTAAATTTTGCAAAATATTCATTCATTATAGGCTCAAAGTTTTGTCCTAGACTGGTGATCATTTCATCTATTTGTACTGTAACCGGTCTATCTTTCTTTTACTTAACTTTTCCGATTAATGGGAATAAATTTTGCATGTAGAAGAATATGCATAGCAGTAAGGAACCGAACTTACATGTGTTTGTCTTTGATATTCTGATGGTTCTCATGTTCTCCTCTAATTGCTTCTGCAATAGCTTGAAAAGATCAAATTGCAGACCTTTCTTAACTATCTTGTAAGCTATATCAACAGGTCCACATGGTACGTTGTTTTTCCTACTAGAATGAAATAATTTATACCCAACGACATAAGCACCGAATCTTAGTTCAGGATCGTTGATGCAGTTGACCTTCAAGCCTATACCATCCCACTCAGCTAATGTTATCTTTTACAAATTGGTTCTTGGTAGGTGTCTTAGGGATTTGTCTTTGTCACTTATGGTATACCTTGTTACTACATGAATGGCATCCCTAGTTATTTGTTTAGGTTCGTCCAACCGTAGCTTTCTATCGTGTACCCTGCTAAGTACAATGCGGATCCATTCATTCTTAAAGACTTTGGTAAATCTAGGGCACAAGTTAACTCTTTAACATCTAAGTGTTTATAGTATTCTTTCTGCTTTCCATCTATAATTAGACATGAGTTCAAAGTCTCTGATTTCTCCAATCTTGCAATGTATATATGTGTGTACGTCTTGCACTAGCAAAACCCTAGGCGAGATAACAAAAAATGCACCTTAATTATCTGGTTGTGCTACAACTTGTGGATGGATCTTGTAATTTGGCTCTGTATAGGTGGAGTTCTTCACCAAAATGACCTTTTTTTCCTTATCCATTTTAGCTTTCGTCATCTGTGATGAAGATGCCATGATTTTGTGCTTTTAGGGCTTCTGTAAAATGTGCTTGAATAACTTGGTGAGGGAAGAATTATAAAAAAATAACCTCTATAAGCTCATAATTCTACTTAGATATCTGTAGAATGCTTAAAAAATTTCTTCTGTAACTTGGCTCTTCATCCTCTGTTCTGCTTTGTGATCGCGTTGTGACAAAATGAGCTCACATCGACTAAATTTATAGTAAATAAGTTAGGGTGGTGCAATAAATGCACTTCACCAACCACTCAGTAAATGAACATCATGCTCGGTTAACACTATCAATGCTTCATCTCGGTGAGTATACCATATACTCGGTTACCATAGCAACTCAGTCAACTCTTCACATTTTCACCGACTGTTAGTTTTAACTTGGTACATATTAACCGACTAGACTAGATCATAATAATAAAATATGTAATGCCACAGTGCATCTTTAGTCATGTTGATTTCGCATATGTGTAATAAATATAGGAACTGATGTAAGATTTAGTATTGCAAAAACATAGTTCCATATCTGCTTGTATTGCTCAGTTGGAGACAGTAGAGCCACCTAACCCAATGGATGAGGTGTCACCGACTATTGTGTTTGGTCCTGCATTATCATTTGATGCTCTTCTCCACATTTTATTCCTGATCCTCACAATTTCATCAATTGTATTTCCATTCCCATAAGTGTTTATTCGATCTGCACAATCTCTGCTTAAGTGACCGACTTTCTGACAATGAGAATATGCAATTCTAGAGTTTGACCAATTCCTAGATATGATTCGACATAGTCTCATACAATTTGATGCTATATGTCCATATTTACCACATGATTCACAATTGATCCAAGTGTTGTAATCCCATGCATAAGCATTGCCTTGTCTTCTCAATTTTTTTACCGTTTCTTGTCCTTTAGGCTTCTAGATTTGCTTTCTGTTCTTTCTGCATGCTTGAGTTGTATGACCATTCATGTTGTAATTTTGAAAGTGTTTATCCATGTATGGTTTCTTCTATGGTTTTTTCAAATTGGATCTACACTCATGTGCCTGATGTCCATGCTTATTACAGTTATAGAAAATATCATTAAATTTAGGAGGGTTTCTAGGAATACCTTTTCTTTTTCTCCTACAAACATTTGATGTGTGGCCTAGTTTTCCACATTGATGGAAAGAGGGCTTCTTCAGCTTAGGATTTGAGTAGAAATTCCTTTTTTCAGCTTGATTTGATGATTCTCCTTGCTTGGTATACCCTAATCCGATATTGTTATTCAATCTTCTTTGATAGTTTAGAAATTCATCCATTCTCTTAGTGCTTTCTTCAGATCTCTTAATCAATTTATTATGTTATAGTAACATATTCACTTCATTTCTAAGTTTCTCATTTTCTTCCTTCAATACACTGATGTCATCTATTATTTTTGCAAGTTCAGTGTTCACTCAATTTTCCTCGTGATTCATAGAAACCACTTGATTGGTGATCTCAAAGTAATGTTCAGTAAGTCTAGATATCTCAATTTCTTTCTCTTGTAACTTTCTAGTCATTTGTATTTTTTCATAAATAGCCATGTTTCTATCTTGTTCAAATTTCTTTGCATCAATCAAGACTTCAACCATTATGACCATTTGTGTATCTTGTTCAATCTGCAGTTCTTTCACTTGTTCAGTAAGTTGCCGATTTCTCTCAGATAGTTTTGATATGATTCCTTCAGATGCATCAGATGTGCTACTAGATTCAGATCCATATGTATTAAATGGGTCATGAATCTCTTCTTCATGATAATCAATCTTAGGACATTGAAGTGCCATGTCCTTCGTTTTAATCAACATCTCACTGAGTTTCTCTTTAGCTTCTTTATACTGTTTGAGGTAGATCTGCAGTTGTAACTTCTGATTCTCAATAGTTTTGTCAAGTGTATACCTCTCCATTGTAAGATCTTTTCTCTTTCAGCTATTAAAATTTCAAAATAAGAGAACAATCTTTGATACCAATTTTTGGTAAAATGTTAAGATAATGCAAAGGGTGTGCACTAAGAGGGGAGGGGTGAATCAATACCCTTAAAAACCTTTTATTTAATTCCTTGTATTCGTTGTTCTATCTAAACCGTCTGAGTAGATTGCTTATTCCAAATATATAGTATCAATGCTGAAATGTAAATGCATGTAAAATAAACATAATTCAAACACGCGATTAAGTACTCTTGACACTATTAATTTTGTATTGCAGAAAACCCCTATTAGAAAGATAAAATTGCGGTGGGGATGAGACCCACAAAACTTCACTACTACAGTAATAAAGGTAGCCTGTTAAAGATTTACAAAATTCACTTCTAATGATCTTACCCTATTAGGAGTAACAAAAAGATCTACTAGATCTACCTCGCATGAGAATTTAGCAACACAATCTATGTGTGCACTCGGTTAAGAGATTTACAATAAGACTGTTAAGTCTACTCTGTTAAGAGATTTATGTGTCTATTACAACTGTAAGAGAGTAACATAAAGTTGATCTGAAACATAGACAATCTCAAAATTATCGATATAGATCCTTTAAGTTTATACAAAACATATCACCTTAATGTGAATGATAATACCTTCTGCTATGTTCTTATCGATAGCCTTGCCTTAGTTATGTAAACTGATTTTTGCAATGTGGTATCTGTCCTTGAATCTCTCGTATGATCTCTGATGTCTGTAGTATGGTGAATACTTGATCATTTGTTGATCAACATCCATAAAAAAATTTGACATCTATACATTACTATATCAAATGATATGACCTAATTAGGGTTCAACAATCACATCTTACCCTAAGATCAACGGTTACAAAATTTACATTAATCAAATAAACATAGGAGATATAAACAATTAATGTTGTATATCCATAATTAATGTCCTCCTCGATCGTGTAAACCATTATCTAGGTCAACTCAAAAGTTGTTACTTAGAATAATGTACCATAAAAATTTTTTTATGTGGACTCTGTTTCACTCAGTTAATGTTGTTCCTTGGTGCTCATTGTATACTATGTATCTCGGTTATACTGGTACTCGGTTATGCTCATGTAGCTCGGTGTTGTTTGTGCTCAGTATAGTCTATTTACTTGGGTATCACTGTAGTCGGTTAACTCTAAACGTGATCAGTGCTCTCAGTTAACTTTTTACTTTCATGATATATACCAACTGTCTTGTTATGACTCTCTCACCGACAATCCATTATGTCTTCTTGATAACTAATGAAAAATTTAATGTGCTATTGGAGTAACACATTATACATTCATCAATATTAACCATAAAATATATGTTTTTCTCATACATTTGGAAAATGGTCTTGAGAACCCTTTCTCTATCATGCATGTTCTTCTAGAAACCTTTGAATTAACCCCAAATTGATGTAGTTTGAATTTCACTAGTCATTCCACACATCATTTCTCTAATTTGAACACTAATTAGACTATCACTAGACCAATTCATAGGACCTACTGATGGGAACTCTTTGCATGAAATAAAAGAAAATGCAGAAGATAAGAGTACCGAATTTGAATATATTATTTTTATCCTTCTTTACCTTCCTCATATTCTCAATTAGTTGTCCCCTCAACATTTCACAAAATATCACATTATTTTTTCTCTCTCAGCATTTGATATAAAGTATAGATAGTTGTGCCTGACACTGGATTATCTCAACTAGAGTGATAAAACCTATAGCCAACAACCATTTCTATAAATTTCACCTCATCATCTGTTATATAATTGATTATCATTCCTCTATTATTATCTATTGCACCTATGGCATTATGAACCATGTCATTTTTAACAACTCTTAATTTTGGAATACCACCAGACGACCATAACCCTATAACTCTCTCAATCACCTCCTTTTTATTTTCATGGGTTAATTCAACCACATAAATTCTCCATGGATTCTTCTCAAGATGTAGTGTATCCAGTCTTCTACCTCAATGCACGGGAAAGCATCAAATTGAAGAAACTTCTTTTCTTTTAGAGTACGGAATTTTGGTTTCACACTTCAATCTTATCCCATAAGTTTTATGAGAAATAATTCCTTTATTTTTTCTATCCCTAAGCCCTTAAGGTTTCAATGCACATATTCCCTCACATTTTCTACATGAATAACTCCATAGGGCACATCCAATAGTGTTTCATTAGGGTTTGTCTCTACAAACTTATATGGATGTTTCTTGAATTTTAGATGAGGTCTTTCAGTAACATCTACAATGATACGTGTAGCCATACATTTATCAAAACTGAAATTTTTTATTCACAAGGGTTCACACAAGTAAAATTACCTCTTTTGCAGAACTAGGGTTACTCACGCAAATGCCTTGACAAATCTTCCTTCTTGCTTCAGATTTGCTTCCAATCATCTTGAAATCACCTTACTGCTTTCTCTCTTGATTGGTGTGTGTCAAATGAGACTCTATAATTTACTTTTGTATTTATTTTTCCCTAATTTTATAGTTTAATTAATTATTATACCCTAATTCATTTAAATGACCCAGTTCACTGTCTGCGACTTCAAATGTTGATCGCATACCTTTTGATTTTTCTAAAATTCTTTGGTGAAAGTTTCTAAACCTCTTCCCTAGCATCCTCTACCTTTTCCATGCTTTAGAAGATCAAACATTAACTCCTTCAGAGGTTTCCAAATAATTTATCTAGTATGCTCCCCTAGGCCAAAGGCCTGTTTC
Source organism: Thuja plicata (assembly GCA_018584345.1). NCBI lineage: Eukaryota > Viridiplantae > Streptophyta > Pinopsida > Cupressales > Cupressaceae > Thuja > Thuja plicata. The sequence continues at coordinate 604,499 of MU227364.1, forward strand.
AGTACCCAATAGAGTCATTGTTCTCAGATCCTTCTGTGGACCTTCTAGATTATTTATTCTGGCTCTTCTTGATCCATATTTTCTTCATCTTCTTATGCACCTCTTAAACTAATACTTTGGCCTTCCCTTTATCCTCTTTATTTGCATTTTACTATCCTCTCCTTCCTTTTCTTATTCAACTCTTGTTGTATACAATCTTGGTTCGACAATCCTTTGCAAATTGTCCAGATTTATTGCACCTATAGAAAACAACATTGCTTTGACCATTTTGTTCATCATTGGTCTTCTATTTGTTGTGCACTTCTTGGATATATGTCCAAATCCATTACATGTATAACACTTAATATTACCTAGATTGGAAGATAAGTTCTTCACAACACTCCTACACTCGCTTGCCTTATGACCATGTTTATTGCACTTGAAACATTGACCAATTAAATATGCATTGCCTTGATTCAACCTATTTCTACAATGCATGTATTTATGACAAATAAAGTACTTACCATCATTCCTCTGAGCATTAGTTTGTCTTGCAGGTGGCTTCTTGTTCATATTCTTAATGGATATGGGCTTCTTTGATGCAGATTTTGAAGTTTCTCCTTCTTCATATCCAAGACATCTTCTATCACATGGATTTATTTGGATTTCAAGAAATAATTCCAGCTGAGGTGAGATTATCATGAACTTTTCTTTATATTCATTTGCAATCACAAGTTCTCTTCTCAAATCCTCTTCAAGATCCTTTGCATCCTGAACATTTGCAACAAGTCTATTGCATTATTCAGATCTCTCTTTCAAGGATTGTTCTAGGTTTTCTTTATTTTCCTCCTAGCTTCAATATCCCTATTCATCTTCATCATTATGAATTTCATCTCATTCTTAAAGTTGACATTCTCTTGTTTGAGTTTTTCACATTCTGCAATTTTATCTTTTAGATCATAGCTTAGTTGTTCATCATCTAAACTTTCTGATTCTTTTTGTTGCAACTACTCAGAAATTTATGATCTTTTCCTCTTGGATTGCTTCAGTTGTGTCTTGAGCCCCACAATGAATTACTTTTCTTCTCGTAGTTCTCTTTTAGTTTGATCCAGATCATCAAGTGCTATCATGAGATGCTTTTACTAATTGGATTTCATAGATCCTTTAGAGATCACTCTCAAGATCTTAGGCTTCTTCAAGGGAACAGGCTCTGATACCAATTGTTAGAGTGAAGGAACACTGAATGGGGGGGGTGAATCATTTTTCTATAAATTTAAACCTTTAAAAATCATATTCTAATACTTCTTAAAACAAATTTTAAACTCATAAGAATTTGCAACATATATTCCTAATCAACTTGAAAAATCAACATGCAAGAACATAAAATGTTAAGCCATCAAATACACGCAAAACACCATGAAACAAGTATTTTTATCGTAGAAACTTTGTTAGGGGAAAATCATGGTGGGAATGACACCGACAAAGATAATACTATGCAAAGATAATGTCTTACAAATAGCTATGGAGATTGCACAAGCAATCAGGCTCATTGCTCAAAATGAAAAGCCTTGGGCTAGAACCCTAAGTAAGACTTAATGTCTTACAAAATGGTCATTACTATGATCTCAGAATTTTGAACCATCAAAATAAAATCTAGTGATTTCTGATTATAGTTCCTTGTAATCTCTGATGTTGATCCGATCCACAAATCAAAATTGGCTGACTCATTGTCTCATTCTTCATATTCCAAAATATCAGATCACTGAGATTGTATCCTAAAAATTTACTCTTATCTTCTCTACCGCTAATCAAGAAACAAACAATCTCTAATTTTATCCACACCACTTTTAAAACCCTATTCAATCCATTAAATATGTTCGCACCATAGGATTTGATCAAACAAGTCAGCTTGCCCTAAAACATTCTTGGGAAATGTAAAATATTTTATCAAGTTGGCTAGATCCTCAGTTCATCTTATTTCCCTCCAAAAAAATCAAATTAGGTAGCTAGCTATGTCAGCTATACAATTTAATCATTTAAGTTAGCTCCAATTACAATTTCCAATGTCTGCACAATGATTTATCACCATGTTGGCCTACAACTATGTTAACTACTAAAAATCGCCTCTCATATCTCCACAACTCCTACCAATACTCAAAACTGTACCTCCAAGTTTGGTGTGTAGCATTTGTGTATATCTCTTATGCTTCCCCTAGATGCATGATATAAAATATTTCCTTTGTAAATATGGCGGAGAAAGGACAGGGGAAGTCGGGTCCAAAGGCACACCCAACTATACAACCACCCTGCATGTAATTCCCCACCAGGGAACCCAGGAGAACTAACCTAAACATGAAACTAAGTTAACAGGATAATTATTTTTAAATGTTTACAAACAATAATGATAACAACATGGAAGAAATACAATGAAGATACATGACATACACATAAATACAACTCAAAAAAGGTTACAAGTTTTGAGGGTTCCTTGACGTAGAATTACTTAAGCAAACTAATCTACGAAGAACAACTATAAAGAAATAACATTAAAGATATATCAAATGAATCCAATAGTATACATCTCATATAATGATGCAGGATCATTCTAGGTGTAAGAGCAATCTTGCATCACCCAAAAATATTTTCTAGTTTCTTTTCAATAAGGGCTATTTTGTGCAGAGTTACAATTTCTGGAAATTTACTATTTTTAGTAAGTTTTTCGTTTGAGCTCAGAATGTTCTATTTTCTTCCCTGGAGGTTCACTTTGATTGTATCACCCTGCCAGTAAATTTTCATTTCCAGATCAAGTCTAGTTTTGTAGATATTGGATATTTTTGGTATTGGCAGCAGGGTACAGAAACTTTGAACTCAGTTTTAGAAAGAGACCTAAGATTGAAGTTCCCATGTTTTTGGGAAATATTAACCCAGAGGAGTTGATCGACTGGGTCAATGATCTAGAAGAATATTTTGAGTATGAAGATATCGAAGACCCAGATCAGGTCAAAATTGTGAAGGCAAAACTGAAGAGCCATGCAAAAATTTGGTGGCAGGAGATTCAGTTAGAGAGGAATAGAAGAGGAAAGGAGAAAATCACAAGATGGGACCGAATGGTGGAGAAGTTGAAGAGACATTTCATTCCCTTTGATTATGAGATAGATGTGTTGAGAAAAATGCAAGGGTTGAAACAAGCGGGAAAATCTGTGCAGGAGTATACAGAAGAGTTCTACCGAGTCCTCATTAGAATAGGTCATGCAAAACCTGAGAAGGAAAAAGTTACCCGTTATCTTTATGGATTACAGACAAGTATTTAGGATGAGTTGAGTCTGGTTAGAATGAACAACATTGAAGAGGCATACCCATTTCCCCTAAGAGTGGAAGAGAAGATGAACAAGAAGTTTGAAAGCAAGCAAGCTAGAAGAGGTCGTGGTGGACGATCTGACAGATAGTCTTATGGAGGCCGAAATGAAGATCAGAAAAAGAATGACGAGTCAAGTAGCAGCTAGAATCAGAGGGGAAATAATTACAATTATCTCTATGATGATGTTGAGAGAGAAAAAACCCTAGTTGTCAGGAGGATCCTGATAAATGAAGAGAAGAGCTCAGATTAGAGGAAGAGTCTATTTTGCACTAGATGCGAGTGCAAGGATAAGTTTTGTGATGTGATTATTCATGGTGGAAGCACTGATAATCTGGTATCAAAAGAAATGGTCACAAATTTGAAGCTGAAAAGGGAAGGCACCCATGCCCATACAAAATTTCCTAGGTGTAGGATGACCAAAAGGTCTTGTTCAATGAGCAGTGCTTAGTGAAGTTCAAGATTGGAAGTTACCGAGATGAGGTACTTTGCAATATCATCCCCGTGGATGCATGCCATTTGTTGTTGGGAAGGCCTTGGTAGTTCGACAGGCATGCCATACATGATGGTCATGCTAATACTTATTCTTTGACAAAGGATGGAGTCGGACACAAGCTGAAGCCATTGAAGGAAACAAGAGAAAAGGTATGTAGTAATTCCAGAATAGGTTTAGTTGATGGATGAAATTTATTAGAAGGTATGAGACATGAGAATATGTGTTTTTCTCTAATTCCAAAAGTGGGTAAAGAAGAAGAAAAATATGTACCTATAGAAGTTGTAGACTTGTTGGAGGAGTTTCAGAATATTATTTCTGATAATGTACCCGATGGATAACCACCAGTGAGAAAGATCAGTCACCATATGGACTTGATCCCAGGGGCCAGTTTGCCAAACAAGGAAGCTCATAGGATGACTCCAGCAAAGAGTGAGGAATTGCATAGACAAGTGCATGAGTTGTTTCAGAAGGGATTGATCCAAGATAGCTTTAGCTCATGTGTTGTACCAGCTGTATTATCACCAAAGAAAAATGGAGAATGGATGATGTGTACAGATTCTCAGGCTATCAATAAGATCACTATCAAGTAAAGATTTCCCTTGCCAAGAATGGATGATATTATGGATTGTTTGACTGGAGCTGAGTATTTCACAAAGAAAGATCTAAAGATTGGATATCACCATATCAGGATCAGAGAAGGAGATGAACGGAAAACAACCTTTAAGACAAAGGAGGGCTTGTATGAGTGGTTAGTCATGCTTTTTGGGCTAACCAATGCTCCGAGCACATTCATGTGGCTAATGAATGAAGTACTAAAATATTTTCTGAGTAAGTTTGTTATTGTGTACCTAGATGATATTTTGATTTTCAGTAAGACATTGGAAGAACATATGATGCATAGTCGTAATGTGTTCGAGAGGTTAAGGGAAGAGAAGTTTCTGATTAATCTGAAGAAGTGCAGTTTTGTGAAGAAGGAATCAGTGTATCTGGGATTCGTAGTCTCAGCAGAAGGTCTAAAAATGGAACCAGAGAAGGTGCACGCTATCCTCGAATGGCCTACCCCAAGGAGTTCTACTGTGGTAAGATCTTTTCATAGTTTGTCTAGCTTTTACAGAAAGTTTATTTGAAGTTTCAGTAGTATATGTGGACCCTTGACTGAAATAATATGAGGGGATAGGAAAGAGTTTAAGTGGACTGTAGGAGCAGATAAGAGTTTTGAATTATTGAACAGAAAAGTTACAGAACATCTTGTTTTAGCACTTCTAGATTTTAACAAGGTGTTTCAAGTAGATTGTGATGATAGTGGTAATGCTATTGGAGCAGTTTTGAGTCAGGAAGGTAAACCCATTGCTTATTTTAGTGAGAAGTTGAATGATGCCAAGAGAAAATATTATGTTTATGATCAGGAGTTCTATGCTATAGTTTAGGCATTTAGGAAGTGGAGACATTATATTTTTCCATAATAATTTGTTTTATATATTGATCATCAAGCTTTGTAGTATTTGAATAGTCAAGGAAAGTTGAATCAGAGGCATTTGAAATGGGTTGAGTTTTTGCAGAGTTACACTTTTTTTTTCAAACATAGGAGTGAAAAATATAATAGAGTTGCAGATGCCCTTAGTAGAAGACTGATTTTGCTGATAGAGATGCAAATTGGGGTTTTTGGGTTCAAGGAACTCAAGAGTTTATATCCTAAAGATCCATATTTTTGTGAAGCTTGGAAAGCATGTAGAGAACCTGTTACTTTGGATAGAACCAAATAGTTGGATTTCATAATCCAGGATGATATGTGTGTATGTGTAAATGGGTACCTGTCAGAATAGACACAAACACTCAATAAGTCATTATATTAGCATCAAAGGGGTTAGTGAAAACATGAAAAGCATAAGAACCCACTAAAATCGACTTATTGCCTGCTAACTAGGAGGAGTGTGATTAACAACATATCAGCCCTCAGAATATGCTATTGAATCAGTGACTAATACAACCTAGCATGAAGGATTTTGATTTAAAAGCAAGCTAAATGATGGAAAAAGCATGCATTTTAACAATAAAAGATGAAATAACAATGATAAACTAGCATGAGATGAAATGGAATGTAATTCTATGATGAAACTAGCAGCATAAAAATGCAATTTTGATCTAAGATGAAGGCTTCTTTGCTCTCAAAACAGGCTTCTATTTATAGAAGAATGGGAGAGAGAGAGGGGGACAAGGTTCATTTATGAATCAGGAGGCCCAATAAATGAACATGT
>MU227364.1:622503-641668 GCA_018584345.1 Thuja plicata
GCTTGTAATGATTCTGATTGGAAGAATGCAATGAAAGAAGAATTAGATCAGATAATTAAAAATGATACATGGGAATTGGTCCCTAGACCCAGTGACAAAAAAGTGATTGGAACAAAGTGGGTATTCATAAATAATATGAATGAAGATGGTACAGTAGTAAGAAACAAAGCAAGATTGGTATGTAAAGGATATGCACAGAGAGAAGGAATAGACTACACTGATTCATTTACCCTTGTGAGCAGACTAGAAGCCATTAAATTGTTCTTGGCCTATGCAACATTCAAAGACTTTAAATTTTATCAAATGGATGTAAAGTCATCTTTTCTGAACGACAACTTGAAGGAAGAAGTTTACATAGAACAGCCTGAAGGATTTAATCTTTCAGATAAACTAGACATGGTATGTAGATTGAAGAAAGCACTCTATAGTCTTAAACATGCCCCAAGAGCTTGGTATGAGAGACTTGATGGTTATCTTACAAAGATTGGATTCAAGAAAGGTGCAACAGATTGTAACCTATTCACAAGAGAGACACTTGATGGATTACTACTAGTTGCTATATTTGTTGATGACATTATCTTTGGAGGTAGTGACAAGCTTAGTACAACATTTGCAAAAGAAATGCAGAATGAATTTGAAATGAGCATGATTGGTCCTATAAAATACTTTTTGGGACTAAATGTAAAGCAGACAGATAAAGGTATATTCATTAATCAGTCAAAATATGTGAAATAAATATTGGAGACCTTTAAGATGGAAGACTGTAAACCAGTATGCACCCCTATGATAACAGGAAGCAAGCTTTCAAAAGATGATGATTCCACAGCAGTTGATAAAACATTGTACAAATCTATGATTGGAAGACTCATTTATCTAACTCAATCTAGACCTAACATATCTAATGTAGTTGGCATTGTTGAAAGATTTGCAGCTGAACCCAAACAGAATCACCTAATGACAATCAAGAGGATATTCAGATATCTAAAGGGAACTATAGACTATGGTTTATGGTATCCTAAATCAGAGAATGTACAACTTCATATGTATACAGATGCAAATTGGGAAGGTTGTATTGATGATAGGAAGAGTACGTCAGAAGGAGAAGTATTTCTTGGAGACAGGTTGGTTTATTGGACAAGCAAGAAGCATAACTATATTTCTCAGTCAACAACAGAAGTTGAATATGTTGCAACAACACTAAATTGTTCAACCATGGTTTGGATCAAGAAGATGGTTAAAGACTTTGGTATTCAGTTTGATTATCCTATTGTTATTCATTGTGATAACACTAGCACTATTAAAATGTCTAAGAACCCTGTGATGCATGCAAAGACAAAACACATAGAGATCAAGTACCACTTTCTAAGAGAAAAAGTTGCAGACAAAGAAGTGAAATTGGACTATGTGAGCACCAAAGAATAGATGGCAGATATCTTCACAAAACCTTTATCAAATGATACTTTTGAGTATCTTAGAGAGAAGTTGGGAGTAATTCCCTCTTCTGAGTCTGATTAGATAAAGCAGCAAGAACATCAGTCCTTAGTGACTAATGAATGGTTGAGTACTCTACTTTTGGAGTAGTACCTGTGCCTAATTGTTTATGGTTCCCTTTTCCATCGATGTCAAAGGGGGAGTATATAGTAAAGGGTAGCATATACTCTGGGAGAGTATAAAAATAGTCAGAAGAATTGGAGCAGTATAGAGGAATCCTTGATGAGGATATTGAGAAGATTGTATAAGAAAGAGCACACCATGAACATAGGATTTTTTTAATATCATATGTTGCCATCAATGTCAAAGGGGGAGATTGTTGGAGATTTGTTTCTGTGCAGTTGATTGATTGTATGTTTGTCATTGATGACAACATATAATACATAGTATCAATTCTGTATGTACTTATCAGAATGATGATATCAAGCCTTGCATGGTTAGATACATGTTGTAGAAATATTTATAATGTTATGTTCATACACGCAGATCTAGATATGATGTTTCAGTCAAGTTGTGTAATTCTGTTATTGGCAGTTACAGTTCTGGAAGAGTATCTGTTCAGAGCCGACGTATGTAATGTGTTTCTTGAGTTGCTCCTATCTTCAAGATATGCATGTGTATATTCATGATTATTTATGAGTTGATGATAGTTATCTAAAGGTGCCAAATGTGTTTCAAGAAGATTTCAAAGTTAGAGTTAATTTGGTGAAGCTGACTTAGTGAAGCGTCGCATCTATTCAGTTTGTGTTGCATGGACTTAATATTTTTTGCGTGCTTAGTAGAGCCGACAAGGATGTTATGAAGAGTTTTCTTATAGGTTTGATGATCTCATACTTTGAGGAATATACTTATAGAAATTCATTTGTGTTACTCTAAGTGTGAATGATACGAAAAGAGACAGAAAATGTAAAGAGTAGAATATTAGTTGAGGTTCATTCATCAAGAGTCTATGTGAAGAAAAAGTAGAAGATTACAATACATTGGAACTGATCAAGATAGTAGGTCTACTCTACAGTTCATCATCAGATATAGTGCATATATGCTTTACAGAAGGTTGTAGCCTTCACCATTAAAGCAGTGAGCTTTTGGACAATGAGTCATCACCCCTAACAAGGTTATTTGTAAAAGACTCCTAACAGGGTCAGATCCTTAACCAGGTCACTATACTTATTGCATTGTAAAGTACAACTCCTAACAGGGTTGAAATATCTTCTAATAGAGATTACTATAAACAAGTATAGTTCATTGTGGGTGCTAATTCCCACCGGAGTTTTTACCATTTGGTTTCCCCATAATCAAATTGTGTATTGTGTATTGTGTTATCTGATTAAGTATTTACTTTATTGTATTATGAAGTTAAGGAAGTAAAAAGAATTAAAGTTACTGATAACTGATTCACTCCCCCCTCTCAGTTATCCTTTGGGACTATTCTAATAGGTATGTCATATGGAAAAAAGAGTGAAGAAAAATATAGGGTTGTATCAGACATTACCTGTACCAGAGAAGCCATGGGAGGATATTAGTATGGACTTTGTTCTTGGTCTACCAAGAACTCAGAGAGGGCATGATTCCATCTTTGCAGTGGTGGATAGGTTTTCAAAAATGACATATTTCATTCCTTACAAGAAGACTAATGATGTTGTTCATGTAGCAGAATTGTTTTTCAAGGAAGTGGTAAGACTACATGGATTTCCAAAGAGCATAGTTTCATATTGGGACACCAAGTTTGTTGGGTACTTTTGGAGAACCTTGTGGAAAAATTTGAAGATAGATTTGAAGTTTAGCTCAACACACCATCCACAGACTAATGGACATACAGAAGTTGTGAACAGGAGTTTGGGAAAACTATTGAGATGCTTGGTTGGAGATAAACCAAAGGGATGAGATTTGGTTTTACCACAGGCAGAATTTTCATATAATAATTTTGTCAATAGGAGCACTAGTAAATCATCATTCCATATAGTATATGGAAGTAGTCCCAGAAATGCATCAAAATTAAGAAAGTTGGACAAAGGAGAGATGAGTAGCGTGAAGCTGAAGACTTTGCAGAACACTTGAAGAATTTGCATGAGGAGGTGAGAAAACATATTAATAAAATGAATACACAGTACAAGGCTAAGGTAGACAAGAAAAGGAGGCATAAGGAATTCCAGGTGGGAGATGAAGTCACGATTCATTTGACAAAGGAGAGATTTCCAGTAGGAACATATAATAATTTGAAGATGAAGAAGTTTAGACCATGCAAAATATTGAAGAAGCATGATTCAAGAAATTCTTATGAAGTAGAGTTGCCTAGTGAAACCAATATTTCACCAGTGTTTAACATTTCAGATTTGGCATAACATCATGAGGGAGGTGTTGAGGATCAGATCATAGAAGCATAGTGGAATATTCCAGCAACTACTTCAGCTATAGAGGAGATTGAAGACATTTTGGACAGTCATGTTGGCAAAAGTACAAGGAACAAGATATATGAAGAATATTTGGTCAAATGGAAAGGACGACTGGTAGAAGATTCATCATGACTATCAAGGGAGGAGGTTAACCATCTTGATTTTCCATTCACTTCCTGAGACGTGACAGGGCCACTTCTCAAATAACCCCGGGTGTCTGATGTAGGAGCATCCTTGGTGTAATTGCAATCTTGCATCACCCAAAAATATTTTTTGGTTTCTTTTCAATAAGGGTTATTTTGTGTAGAGTTACTATTTCTAGAAAGTTACTATTTTTAGAAAAAAATTTGTTTAAGCTTAGAATGTTCTATTTTATTCCCTGGAGGTTCACTTTCATTGTATCAGCCTTCTAGTAAAGTTTCATTGCCAGATCAAGTCTAGTTTTGTAGATATTGGATATTTTTGGTATTGACATTAGGTTACAAAAACTTTAAACTCAGTTTTGAAGGCTTTAGAGGCTGTAAATGGGGTCAAAAACTTGGCTGACTGGGCATGCCCAATGCAAATGTTGTAGAGCACTTTGTGGCATTTCCTAAATGGGATTATGACGGCCCATCGGGTCAATGGTTGATGAGTTATGGTCTCCGAAAGTTGCGCTACCTGAACTTGAAAATATTAAAGTTTCTTCAAAATCTCTTTTTGGGTTCCAAAGTTGTTTGGGCCTACTCTTAAGTAATAAAAATGAATAATAATATCTTAGGGATGGTCGGCCTCAAAATTTAGGGTTTAATTTCTAGAATCTTCTTTGGTGGTTAAAATTGCCTATATATTGAAGGCCCGTAGGGTTGTCTAGGGCAGTTCTAGGTTATGCAACTGGTGGCTCTGGCTTGTAGATTATTGTAGTAAAATGACCATGTAGCTATGCATGTTGCATTTCTAAAGGTGCATGTTATATTTTAGAATATTGTAATTTCATTTCATGGTGAACAATTGAAAGCCCATTTCCTATCTTTTGCAAATCTTGTTATTCTCAATTTTGTTGCATGTTTGTGTTAATAAGGAGAGCACCCTTCATCATATAATAATACCACATATACATCTGATACCGAAGGTATACATACATGAATCAACATCCACTGCACAATTCACAGGGTATGCAATAATACATAATACTACAATGCATCCTCTGAAAGGATGTTAACCAATATACACATATGGTACAAATATACAACTCATAAAACTGAAAAAGTCTCTAGAAGATTAAGAAGATAGAATTGCATCAAGGATCATCTAATCATGAAGATTAACCATCAGATCTCAATGGTAATAAGAATCACTACCACCCAACCTCATGGAACCAAAGGTCTACTCCCACCGTGCTGAAGAGATAACATCAGGCCCACACATAGGAATACAAAAAGAAAGACTAAAGCATGAGTATAAGGATAGGAAAGATCAAGAAACACTAGAGATCAAAGGTCAACACAAGGGTACACCATCCAAAGATAAAGGCCATACATAAATTAACCAAAAAACTAATATGAACCAACTACTGAAACCAAAAACTAAATGCCAAAAGCACAACCATAAAAGGTAAAGCAAGACTTATGGAGGAGACTTAGGCTACATTATATGAGAGTGTCATAATATGGTCAATCACTTGAGTTACCCTGAACTAGCCACTCTAGACCTCAGACCCTCAACATGACTCATGTGGAACTAGAATATCCTCTCTTACAGACAAGGAATCTAATCATACCTCCTCTCTAGGTATCATCCTATTCTCATCCTTAGCCTATACTAGCACTCAAAGAATGATCGAGGCATCATGATCCATCTTGTATTTAATGTTAACCCCAAGTTTTATTATTAAATTATCACTTATTAATAACTTACAATAGGTTACCCTGGAACTAGCCTCTTTGGGTCCAGACCCCTATGGTAAGCCACTCCCCTAAGATGCACCTAATTAACCACCCCCTAAGATCGAGGTCATAAATAATCTCATAAAAATCATAAAGTAAGATGGTCAAAATATAGTTTCATAAACAAGATACCTGGAACACATACTGGTCCTCGAATCATAGCATCATAATTGCACTCTCAAAGTATCCAGAAAAATAGGAACTCATGACGATAAGGTAGGGTAAAAGAAATCAAACCAAAATAACATCAAAAGTACACAAAATATATACACAAGTATCAATAGAAGACCACAACCCAAAATGATAGAGTTTCATTAAAGGAAAGAATACACCATTCATTTCAATAATAACCCTAAAATACGTCATGACATGATAAATACACTTTTAGAAATAACTAATTCAAAACTCAGTGATAAACTAATTTATAATAAACATTATGCAAATTGGTTATCTAACAAAATTACTAACTATACTATAATTCAATATCCAAGGAAAAATGCAAATTAAAGCCCCTATAGATTAATTTATAAAGTCTAACATATATAAATTAACCTATTTAATAATTACTAAAATTCAACTATAATTACAATATGCATGAAGACATAATTATAATATTATTAACAAATATCAATATTAAACTTTCCAATAATAATACTATTTAATAATTTTAATTAAACTATATATATTAATAACATTATAAAAGCAAGCATTAATAATAATATAATAATATTAACTAACATATATTATATATAATAATATATACTTAATAACATTTAAAACTCTTACTAAAAACTAAATCTAAAAAAAAAATTATTATTAACTAACAAAACTAATTTTAAATTAAAAGCTTTAATTAAATAAAAATTAAATTTAAAAAAGACAAAAATTATAAAGGGGGGTAGGGGAGCCGTGGGCCCCCATGGCTTTAACCTCGCCCTGGGATACCCCATGAGGCCCCACTGGCACTGCAGTGGGTACTGCGGGCCCACTGCCTTGGGCAGTGGGTGCCACAGCCCCCTGCGGTGCCCACAGGTGGTGGGGAGTGTGGTGGCCCCCGCCACCACTTAAACTTATTTAATAATTTGTTTTTTTAAATTTTATTTTAACAAAAATAAACTTTTCTTAAACATTCTTTTCCTATTTTTTTAATCTTTTTTTTTTTAAATTCTTTTTTTATGATTTACACACCGGTCTGTATTTTTTTTTTTAAATTTCTAGCAAAGGATGTTTTTTTTTTTAAAAAATTAAATTTTCCAGCCACATTAATAATTCTTTTCATAGGCAAGGAAATGTTTTTTTCTAAAAGTCAAGATTGTATATTTTCTAAATATAAGAGACAATTAGCTCCAAAGAGGAAATAAATAAGGATTTTCCTCAAACTATGAATTTGATGAAAACAAGGGAAATTTATTTAAACTTAATATTATTTTTCAAATGAAATCTTTGCATGCAAATAACTCTATTGATCTATTTTCCATGCAGATCTGGATCTGGGGTTTGGGAAAGAACTTGGTAAGGGCCAAATTTCTTCTTTCCAAGGTAAGAGATTCATATATCTAAAGGCTAATACCCATTTTGGCAACATTAGCAAATTCTCACAAAGAAGACATTTTTCACAGATCTGATACCCTAATGACAGTTTTTACAAACTAGATCATATCAACTGAAAACCCTGATGCCATTTTGCAACCAATACATTAAAATGAAACCCTTATGCCCAAAACACAGATCTGTCATGCAATTAAGAAGGAAAAACCACAAAATTGATCCAATAAATTATTTTTTCAATTTTAACCACATAATAAATTATTTTTCCTCACTTACACCTGTAATCGAGTCTCCTTTGCACTCATCAAAATGCTGTCAAAAAAGGACTTTGACATTAAATTTTTGCGGGATCAAATGAATTCATTTGACAAACCCAAATACAGGATGATAGTACTTAGAGAAATTTTTCCAATGATTATGATTTTTATATATATTGGGTTTATTATGACATTGATTTTTAAGGTTTACTAAACATAGGTTGTCCGACCATTTTGTTAGATTTGATAAATGAAAAATCTTCCCAAGATCACCTGCATGCATGACAGTTACAAGACAGAAGCAAAAGATAGAAGATAGAAGAAACAGTTATGGCGGCCAAAAGGCCAGAGACTGAAAAACCATGTTACAAGAATAAAACTTCTATTAACAATGATGAAAATATTACAATCTCTTTAATGAAATCAAAGAAGTGAATCCTTATAAAAGGAATCACGAAACCCTAAAGAATTATAAACCGCCTAAGTGAAACTTAAGAAAAGAGTAGATAGACTAATAATTAAATGATTTAATTATTAGCTATACTAGACTACTCTAACACCCCCCTTAAGTGTAACTTAGGGAGAAGCAAAACAGCTAAACTACTGTAGAAAGCAGGAAAGATGGGTCCCGGCAACAAGGCCTGATCAGGTACCCAAAACAAGAAAGCAAGCTAGATCAAGGAAACTGAGCCTTCAATCTAGGGAAAAGATGTCCCAGAGAAAGGAACAAGAATGAGCAAGAAGCATCTCCGAAGCATGAAGCTAAAAACTCTGTCAGGAGAAACTGCTGGAACCCCCACTGAAATGCATGACCAGGTAGAAAAGACAATGTCTGAAGAGCTGATCAATCGAACCAGGAAGCAATAGAACCAACAGGTTAACCCCCCCCATAATGCTGAACTGGGAGAGGTGACAGGAACACTGAAATGCAATACCAGAAACATCTGCAGAAGAAGAACCAGGAACACCAATAGTGCAACAGAAGTACACACACAGGATAAAGGGTGGTGTCATCGACACACAGCATGGGCTAATATCGTGGAAGGTACGCTCACTTGACAAAGGTGGATGCACCTAAAATGGCAAAAGCATCATAACCCCCCATGACACTTTATAACAGAGTGCGAGTACTAAAACCATACAAGGTGCTCAAAATCCCAGATATACAAAAGTAGGCACTTTATCTCAGTGCATTTACAGAACAAAAATGTATCAGAAGAAGCATACAAGCTCAGAAGTCAGAAAGAAGAGTGAGCTATGAAATCAGAAGAAGAGATCCCAAGACCTGTAGAACTAAGCAATCCACCAGAGGGCATAAACTGCCAAACTCAGAGGAGAAAAAACTTGGAGTAGATTCTCGAAATAAAACCCTGCAACTAAATAGTACACTGAACCATCTTTTCAACGATATCTCATTTGCCAAAAATAGAGTCCGGATGAGCCAGATATGACTCTCGGAAGGCAAAAAAAGACATCAGACTTCAACAGCAAAAAATACTGTCAAAATGGAAAACTCAAAATTCTAAAGCACAATAGTCAGAAAGAGCTCAGAAAGAGCTTTCCGACGATATAAAGAAGGCTGAAAAAGACCTTTGTATGCTCCAGATATCGCAAAAAAGGCCCAAGTACCTCCAAAAACCCAAAAAAGGTCCAAAGTAAGCCCTAGGGGCTAAAAATATTGGGCCCCCGGCCGCATGGAGAGCGTCGGGGGCTGGGTCGAAGCCCCTGGTCCTTCATAGGACCGACCGGCTAGCAGTATAAGCCCGCGGGGGCTAAAAATAACCCACCACCGGCGGAGCTGAGCGGGGAGGGGGCTGGCGGCCGCTTTGGGCGGCGCTGAGGGGCCGTGGAGTGGCAGGCCGCGGAGGGCAGCGGAGCAAGGGGCCGCGGAGGGTGGCGCTGAGGGGCCGCGGAGCGGCAGGCCGCAAAGGATGGCGGAGTGGGGACCGCATACCGGTGGCGGCGGTGAAGGCGCAGCCGGGGGCCGGGCCGCAGTGGTGCGGCGGCAGCGCCCAATAAAAACCACTGACTGCATTTTTGAAAACGCATAAAAACCTTTAAAAATAAGGTTTTATTAATTTTTTTCAAATTTTTTTGCCTCGGTTTCTGTACTGTACGGCACATAAACCAAATTTTTTTTGCCTCAGAGTCTAGTAGTCCAAAATGGATGAATTTTATATCGTTTCTGAGGTTTTGGGGTCCTCTGAGCTCAATGACAATGTCTGTTTGAGCCCAAAGTGACCATAACCAAAGCTTGCCCCTAAATCCACACAAAACCTTCTGCAAAACCTCTGAAACCCTCTGTGCTTCAACAAAACTTGAACATCGAACAGCAGGAGAGCTCTGATACCATGTTAGATTTGATAAATGACAAATCTTCTCAAGATCACCTGCATGCATGATAGTTACAAGACAGAAGCAAAAGACAGAAGATAGAATAAATAGCTATGGCGGACAAAAGGCCAGAGACTGAAAAACCATGTTACAAGAATAAAACTTCTATTAACAATGATGAAAATATTACAATCTCCTTAATGAAATCAAAGAAGTGAATCCTTATAAAAGGAATCACGAAACCCTAAAGGAAACCCTAAAGAATTATAAAGCGCCTAAGTGAAACTTAAGCAAAGAGTAGATAGACTAATAATTAAATGATTTAATTATTAGCTATACTAGACTACTCTAACACATTTAACAACTTCTCTATTTGATGTTTCTAGAAAAACTGTAAATTAGGAAAAAAATTATAAAAAATATCTAGGAAATAGGCATTTATGTTACTTTTGTATAATAAAAAATAAGTTTTGATATATTCATATCAAGTTAAAGCGATCCAAATGAACCTATGTCCAAATTACAGTTATAGTCACTTTGTAACTCAATAAACTATAAAATATTCAACTAAATTGAATGAAACCAATTGGATTCTTTAGATATTGGTGTTACAAACCAAAAGTTAAAAGAATTATATTCTTATCAATTTTATAAAAAAAATGTTATGTTGATCAAAGTGAGTGTCACTCTTGAAAAATTTTGATTTTTCAAACAAACAAATTTTTGAGGGAGAATGAAAAATGGATACAAATCAATTCCAAAAATAAATTAAAAATATATTTAGAAACTAGAAATTTTTTTCTAAAAGTCACTAGTTTACATCATCTTCAAATTATTAATAGTTTTGCAGAAATAGGTGTTCGAAAGTGAAGTTTTGTTTCAAAATGTTTGTTTCAGTATCAAAGTTGGTCAAAAAGTGGGACATAGTTTTGTGGGATCACCCTACATTTAAATGAAACCCTTATGCCCAAAACACAGATCTGGTATGCAATCAAGAAGGAAAAACCACAAAATTGATCCAATAAACTATTCTTCCAATTTTAAGTAATAAAACCACATAATAACAAACAAATAAGATTCAAACAAATGATCCTAGCATTGCAGATGCATAGAAGATGGGGATCAGGAAGCTAGAATTTATCAAGATCGAGATCCTACCTTAGTAACTGATGAGAGGAAACAATTATAATCCAAAGTAATGAAGAATCCAAAATACTCCTAAGCTTTCCACAAAACTCCAATCACCTGAATTCTCCTTCTCCCTGATTGAACAACCTCCAAAATGACTTTCAATCCAAGGATATAGAAAACCAAGAAATTAGGTTTTCAAAAAGTGAAACACTAAAGGAATATTAATTATCTAATTAATAATTAAAAGAAACACTTTATTTTAAATTTCGCTTAAAGTATACACAACTCAAATTTATAATATAAAAAACAAAGTCATAATTGAAAATGCATGAGAATATTCAATTAAATTAAATCAATTAATCATGCAACTTAAAGCAACACTTAATGATTCAGTTTGCATAATTAATTATAATTATTTAGATTTAATATTTATTAAATCTCAATTATTTAAATCAAGACTTAATAATTAAATCAATTAATTAAATATAGGCATTTAATTAATATTTAATTATTAAATAGTCATATATTTAATATATCAATGTTTTAACATTTTCAAAGGTGCAATAATTAACATTAATATTTACCATAATTACTCATTATATAAATCAAGCCAAAAACATCATTAAATCAACTGAAAACCATCTAATCAGAAAAACAACTGAAATAGAGAAACAACTGAAACAGACACCCAAGCACACACAGAAAGGCTCATGAATCCACATCACTTGATGGATTCAGACATGGTAGTCAAATAGATTCTTGTCCAATTCTATGACAAAATAAGGGTTTAGGGTAGGGATTTAGGCCTGAATGTTATCTCCCATCAACTCTTACCATTGAGATATTGCAATAGGGCATGCTCACTCCTGCCAATTCAAAAAAGACGTAGCCCGGTACCTGTAATCATGTCATCACAAAGACGAACAAACATTCTTATAATATAAAAAACAATGGTTGAGACCAGTTTATCGTGTGGATCTCATCGAAGCAAGTAACTACAACTTTGTCCCATACCATACTAAGCACATCAAACAAAAAAGTAAAAACATACAAATGATCCATGCACATACAGATATAGGGTCAGTATTGTTAGAAAATCATAATCAAAATGACATCATAACATATACGGGTTGAAGCAAGAAGATGAGTCCACTTAAATTTGAAATTTTATACTTAGCCAAATTCATGAAATCACACTCAACGAAATGGGTTCCCACTTAGAATGAACAGGGTCTCGTTTAGCTTCGAGGTCCAAGCCTAAAATTTTAGAAATGAGGTCCTGTTTCAAAATGGGACCCCGTTTCAAAAAACTAAACGGGATCCCATTTCAAAATGGGGTCCCGTTTAAAAATGGGATCCCATTTCAAAAAACAAAATGAGATCCCATTTCAAAACGGGGTCCCATTTTGAAAAAGAAAATGGGATCCCATTTTGAAAAAATATAATTTTTTAAAGAAAACCTTCCATTGATTCATTTATACATTATGAATTTAAAAAAAGGTAAACGGGGTAACGTTTACTAAACGAGATCCCATTTCTATAAATTTTAAATGTTAAGCCCGCTTTTACTATTGTCTTTTGGTTTGGAAAGAGGCTTTGGTTTGACCTACAACTTGAAGGCTCTACTAGTGTCCATACAAAATAAGGACTTTAGACATATATCTGAAGACTTTTTCAGAGGAATATTTTGACAAAATAAAAACCCATTATAGATCAGATTATGCAGATTCCAAATATGTACTTTTTAAAAAAATTTGGTTAAAATTTCTATTCTTTATTGAATTTCTACTGAAACAGGTCCACAAACTTAAGATAACAGGCTATTTTGTTATTTTAATAACTTTTTTAGTTGAAATTTCTCGCAAAAAAAATTATATGACTTCAAACTAGAGATAATTCTACACACTTTAAAAAAAAAATTAAAAATCATATGTTTTGGTCAAATTATACTTGTTGTACATGAGAGAATTTAGAAACAACAATTATGCCTAATAAAAAATTAATAAAAAAAAATATTCAACAAAAAAATACAAAAAATATTGTCATCAATCTCAACTGTGTTACATACCATTTCCCAAAAGGATTGAGAGAAATAGTTTCATTTAGGTCAAATTTTTCTTTTCATACACGGGCATGGTATGGTCCTAAAACATGGACTTTTAAAATGTGGGTTTTGTAATGCCTATTGAAAATGATTTTTTTTTTATTGGTAACAATTGGATTATATCATCTCATCAATGCTTTTAACTAGAGCTTGGAACCAGTGAGAGCATAGATGGGGGCTCTCATCCCCGTGGTTATAGTACTGAGGCATGAACACCTATTATACTAATTTTTTTGTCTATGTTATAACAATCTCCTTATATATCCCTTAGAGCGATGGTTACGCGATCTCCTTATAACTCCCTCCGCGAGCAGCACCTCCACCGTCAACGACACAACCTTATCTCTCCAAAGCTGACCAAATTCTCCTTATATCTCTCAGCTGGCGTTGCCCATCACCTTATACCTCCCTTCTAGATGACGTAACACCTTTGGTGTTTGTGAGCGTACAACCTTGACGCTCAAACATGGGGATCCGTTAGAGCATCAGTGAGTGTGGCGGGGTCCACATCCAGCATGCTGATGAATTTTCTACCCTTAACAGTGGTAGAATAATTTTGATGCTCCAGCATGGGCCAGGTCTCGAACACATGACCTCCAAACAAGGAGGCTCATGACTTGTCGTCACGTTACGGGGTCATCCCCTATTGAAAATGAAATTTTATCATCTAGGTATTAAACTAAATTAATATTTGGAAAGTAGACTTTGAGTACTACAACTTCTATTACTGAATTGTTTTAAGATTCCATCTCTAAGTATTTCAAAGATTCATCTCAAATGGGATAAATTTGAAAAATTAAGAAAAATAGTTCCACTTTTTGGCCAAAAGTGGACTCAACTTCTTGCTGGCACCCATACATAACCATCATGAAATAAATATAATACAAATGTAAATAAAATATATAATACACTAAGCAATAAATCAATAACATAATGAAAAGTAAGACATTAATATCCTCAAAATAACTGAAATAACCAACACATACATGAAAATGCCTAAAAGAGTTCGGCAACTAAAATAGAAAAACAAACTAAGGGGTGGGTATTACACCCTCCCCCCTAAAACTAGGCTTACTCTTGGAAGCCTACAAAAATGATAGATATATGAATCTCTCATCACAAAACATCCTACCGAGTCACAAAAGACTCAACGTGTGGATCCCATAAGACCCTTCCTAGGTCTCTAATTCAAATACTAGGGATCATTCCCCACTGTAGGAATGCAAAAACTAGTTGATGGTCCTCTACTCGCAACCCCACTCATAGTGACATGATACATAGGTTGAGGTGATCAAAGGTTGCATACGCTCCATGAGATATACCAACATTTCCATTTGTAGGTTAAAAAACTACTGGCCTCTGCCCTGAGGACTCTGTAGCATGTTGGGAACAATTGGCCACAATGTGACCAAACTTCCCATAAGAAAAAAACCCCCTCTACTACCACCTCCTCTAGCCGACGGTGCACTAGACTGTTGAAAACTACCCCTACTAACATCTTGAAGAAAACTCTGAACTGACTGATCAGTCCTATTGCGCATATTGTGTTGCCAATTGCGATAGTTCCCCGACTATGAATGACCACTATAACCATGGAATAATTTCTTACCCTGCTGGTTCTTGTTACCCTTCAAAACTATAGGAGGGTTCCTAGAGTTCCCATCTCCCTATGAATGATTACCCTTGTAACCAGAAGTAGGTCCACTAGGTTGAACTCCCACATAACCACCATGGCCTAAAGCTAGATTTTCCTCCACAATAATAGCTTTAATGACCGCTTCTTTGAGGGTCGTAGGCTCAAAGAGCTTAACTTCCCCAATGATGCATTCATTGAGCACCCTAATAAAATGTTGAATCACAAGGGCTAAATCTTGTCCATAACCTGCATACTACTTGAGCTTGAAGAATCAATGCTTATACTCTTCCACTGACAAGGTCAACTGCCTTAGGTTGTGGAACTCGTCTGCTCGATGCTGCCTCCACTGATCTAAGAGGAAGTGCTCTAAGAAGTTCTCAAGGAAAAACTCCCAAGTGACTGTATCCATGTGAAGCCCTAGTTTCTCCTCTTCAATTTTCCACCACACTTCTACATAATCAGAGAGTTGCATCACCGCATACCTGGCCTTAGTATTGCTACTAAAGGGGTGTATAGAAAAATTGTTCTCTAAGGCAATAATCCATGTCTCTACCTCAATCCATGATCTTTTTCCATCAAAGGGAGTAGGTTATACTCTCATAAGATCCCTCATGTGGTTCACTACCACAACATGAGGATCAACTATGATGGTCCTCTTCAGAGGGCTCAGAGATCTTGTTAGATTTGATAAACACAAATCCTCCCAAGAACACCTGCATGCATGACTGTCACAAGAAGAAGCAGAATACAGAAGACAGAAGGATAGCTATGGCGGCCAAAAAGCCAGAGACATGAAATCCAGGTTGATAGAATAAAACTTCTATATTATCAACAAACTGAAAAGATAACAATCTCCTTATCAAATGCAAAGAAGTGAATCCTTATAAAAAGAATCACGAAACCCTAAAAGGGAAACCCTAAAGAATTATAAAGCTTCCTAAGTATAACTTAAGCATAGAGAAAATAGACTAATAATTAAATAATTAATTATTAGTTATACTAAGACTACTCTAACACCCCCCCTTAAGTGTAACTTAGGGAGAAGCAAAACAGCTAAAGACTGCAGAAAGCAGGAAAGATGGGTCCCGGCAACAAGGCCTGATCAGGTACCCAAGTACAAGAAATAAACTAGATGAAGGAAACTAAGCCTTCAATCTAGGGAAAGTCCCAGAGAGAGAAACACGAATGAGCAATAAGCATCTCTGAAGCATGAAGCTAAAAAATCTGTCAGAAGAGACTGCTGAAACCCCCACTAAAGTGCATGACCAGGTAGAGAAGACAAGGTCTGAAGAGCTGACCAATCAAACCAGGAAGCAATAGAACCAACAGGTGAACCCCCCCATAATGCTGAACTGGGAGAGGTGACAGGAACACTGAAATGCAATGCCAGAAACGTCTGCAGAAGAAGAACTAGGAACACCAACCGTGCAACAGAAGTACAGACACAGAATAAAGGGCGGTGCCATCGACACATAGCATGGGCTAATGTCATGGAAGGTACGCTTACTTGACAAAGGTGGATGCGCCTAAAATGGCATAAGCATCATAACCCCCCATGACACTTTATAACAGCGTGCAAGTACTAAAACCATAAAAGGTGCTCGAAGTCCCAGAAATGCAGAAGAAGACACTTTATCTCAGTGCATTTACAGAAAAGGATGCATCAGAAGAAGCATACAAGCTCAGAAATCAGAAAGAAGAGTAAGCTAGAATATCAGAAGAAGAGATCCCAGGACCTGTAGAACCAAGCAATCTACCAGAGTGCATAAAATGTCAAACTCAGAGGAGAGAAAACCTAGAGCAGAATCTGGAAAAAATACCCATGCAACTGAATAGTTCACTGAACGAGCTTTTCGACGATATCTGGTTTGCCAAAAATAGAGTCCGGATGAGCCAGATATGACTCCCGGAAGGCAAAAACACATATCAGACTTCAATAGAAAAAAGTGCTATCAAAATGATAGAACCCAAAACCCTAACCTCCATCATCGAAAATTTCTCGGAAAGAGCTTTCCGACGGTATATGGAAGTCAGAAAAAGACCCCCGAATGCTCAAGATAGAGCGAAAAACGTCTAGGAGGGTCAAAAAGGCCTCAAAAGGCTAGAAGTAAGCCCCTGGGGCTAAAAAAATGGGCCCCCAGGCGCATGACGCACGTCGGGGGCTGGGCCGAAGCCCTTGGTCTCCCATATGACCAGTCGCCTAAACAAATAGGCCCGCGGGGTTTTAAAAAACTGTGCCACCGGATGAGCGGTGGGCGCTGGGTTGAGCGGCGCGGGCCGACTGGCGGTGGCCGTCGGGGCCGGCGAGGCTGTGACCGCGGAGGGCAGCGGGCGACGGAGATCGGTGGTAGGGCCGGAGCGGCGCTGAGGAGGGCGGTCGGAGAGGCCGGGGGGCTGCGGAGCGGCGGGCCGGGAGGCAGCGGGGAGAAGGGCGGCAGGGGCGCGCGGTGCACAAAGCAGCGGAGCAGTGGGGTGGCTGCCGGGCGCTGGCCGGCGGTGCTTTTAATTTTTCACTACGCGCGTTTTTTAAAACGCTAAAAAACAAAAAAAAAATTATTTTTTTCTCAAAAAATGTACCTGTATGGCCCTAGGAGGCCAAGAAATTTCTCCCTGAGGCTTCGGTGTCCAAATTAGATGTGCCTTATATGGATTCTGGGGTTTTTGGGCCTTCTGGACGTAATCGTGAGGTCAGTTTTAGTCCAAAGTGCCTCAAAAAATAAAGACCCCCCAGAACCAATGAAAAAAGCCAGAAAAAACTTTTGAATCCCTCTGTGACTGAAATGCTTCAACAAAACAAGAACAGCCAGCTGCAGAGTGGCTCTGATACCATGTTAGATTTGATAAACACAAATCCTCCCATGAACACCTGCATGCATGACTGTCACAAGAAGAAGCAGAATACAGAAGACAGAAGAACAGCTATGACGGCCAAAAAGCCAGAGACATGAAATCCATGTTGACAGAATAAAACTTTTATATTATCAACAAACTGAAAAGATTACAATCTCCTTATCAAATGCAAAGAAGTGAATCCTTATAAAAGGAATCACGAAACCCTAAAAGGGAAACCCTAAAAAATTATAAAGCTGCCTAAGTATAACTTAAGCATAGAGAAAATAGACTAATAATTAAATAATTAATTATTAGCTATACTAAGACTACTCTAACATATCTCACCCTCACCCTCTGATCTAACTGAGAATGATACAAAACATCCTTCTCTACTCTACCCTGACCAGGACTAAGATGATTCAATATCTCTTGCAATAAATGCCTAGTGCCTGGCTCCTCAGAGTCAGACCGACAATCATCTCTCTGCTCATCTCCGTTCTGCTGATGAAAACTATCTTGACTGACACTCGTGGAAGGAAAATGATCCCTACCCCTTCCACGGCCACCAACTCAGCCTCTACCACGGCCTCTATCAGCTCTAGTCTCGGGCATGATTCCTGAAGCAACCAGAGAACCAAACAACAACTCAAAACCAAAACCAAAACCAAATAACATCAAAAGAAAACACATAATCAAAAAATAATATTTTTTAAACACATCAGAGTTTTATGTCCATGTTTTTTTCATGTTTTAAACCAAAAGATGACTAATGGGCATGCAAATTTCCCAGAGCTCCCACTATAGAAACATGTGCTATGATACCAAGTGTAATGCCCCGTCAGGGAACCCAGGAGAACTAACCTAAACATGCCAGTAAGTTAACAAGATAATTTTTTTTAAATATTTACAAACAATAATGATAACAACGCGGAAGCAATACAATAAAGATACATGACATGCACATATATACAACTCAATAAAGGTTACAAGTCTCGAGGGTTCCTTGACGTAGAATTACTTAAGCAAACTAATCTACGAAGAACAACTATAAAGAACTAACATTAAAGATATATCAACTGAATCCAATAATATACATATCATAAATAAAAGACCTTACGCTTCAAAACAAGGCCTTGGGGGCGAAATTAGTATGGAGAATGATTAAAAATCCAAAGGAAAAATGGGTTAAAATACTAAGATATAAATACTTACTAGGAGAAGAGGAGGAAAGTGTTTGTCGTTCTGATAAGTATCCGACAGGCTCACACATATGGAACTTCATAAAAGAATGTAAAGATATAGTATTAGAGTCCCTTTCTTGGGACGTGAAAATCGGGAATAAGGCTCTATTCTGGGATGACTCATGGGGTGGAAAACCGGCCCTTCGTGAAATCCTTGGGAACGATCAGCTAATTGAACTAATCAAACATAGTAAGGGAGAGCGGGTTAAAGACTATTTTTCACAAATCAATAATAGTGAGGGGAGCAGCTGGGCATGGAAATCTCTAGAGGAA
>MU227364.1:646157-658453 GCA_018584345.1 Thuja plicata
TTTGTTTTTTTTTTTTTTTAAATTAAATTTTCCGGCTACATAATAATTCTTTTCAAAGACAAGGAAATTTTTTTTTTTTCTAAAATCCAAGATTGTATATTTTCTAAATAAAAGAGACAATTAGCTCCAAAGATGAAATAAATAAGGATTTTCCTCAAACTATGAATTTGATGAAAACAAGGGAAATTTTTTTAAACTTAATATTATTTTCCAAATGAAATCTTTAAATGCAAACAACTCTATTGATCTGTTTTCCATGCAGATCTGGATCTGGGGTTTGGGCAAGAACCTAGTAAGAGCCAAATTTCTTCTTTCCAAGGTAAGAGATTCATAGATCTAAAGGCTAATACCCATTTTGGCAACATTATCAAATTCTCACAAAGAAGACATTTTTCACAGATCTGATACCCTAATGACAGTTTTTACAAACTAGATCATATCAACTGAAAACCCTGATGCCATTTTGCAACCAATACATTAAAATGAAACCCTTATGCCCAAAACACAGATCTGTCATGCAATCAAGAAGGAAAAACCACAAAATTGATCCAATAAATTATTTTTCCAATTTTAAGCAATAAAACCACATAATAAAAAATAAGGAAAATTCAAACAAAGGATCCTAGCATTCCAGATGCATAGAAGACATGGATCTAGTTTAAGTAGAATTTATCAAGACCAAGATCCTACCTTAGTAATTGATGAGAGGAAATAATTCTAAACCAAAGCATTGAAGAATCTAAAATACTCCTAAGGTTTCCACAAAACTTCAATCACTTGAATTCTCCTTCTCTCTGATTGAACAACCTCCAAAATGGCTTTCAATCTAAGGGTATAGAAAACCAGGCAGTTAGGTTTTCAAAAAGTGGAACCCTAAAGGAATATTAATTATCTAATTAATAATTAAAAGAAATGTTTTATTTTAAATTTTCACTTAAAACATGCACATCTCAACTTTATAATATAAAAACAAAGTCATAATTGAAAATGCATGAGAATATTTCAATTAAATTAAATCAATTAATCATGCAACTTAAAGCAACACTTAATAATTCTATTTGCACAATTAATTACAATTATTTGGATTTACCATTTATTAAATCTCAATTATTTAAATCAAGAATTAATAATTAAATCAATTAATTAAATATTGGAATTTAATTAATATTTAATTATTAAATAACCATATATTTAATATATCAATATTTTAACCTTATCAAAGGTGCAATAATTAACATTAATATTTACCATAATTACTCATTAAATAAATCAAGCCAAAAGCATCATTAAATCAACTGAAAACCATCTAATTAGAAAAATAACTGAAACAGAGAAACAACTGAAATAGACACCCAAACACACACAAAAATGCTCACGGATCCATGTCACTTGACGGATTCAAAGAGGGTAGACAAAAAGATTCTTGTCTAATTTTAGGACAAAATAAGGGTTTAGGGTAGGCATTTAGGCCTGAATATTATCTCCCCTCTCTTACCATTGAGATATTGGGATAGGGCACGCTCACTCCTGCCAATTCAGGGTAGACGTAGGTTGGTACCTTCAAGCATGTCATCACAAAGATGAACATATATGCATATAATATAACAAATAATGGTTGAGACTAATTTATCATGTGAATCTCGCCGAAGAAAGTAACTACGACTTTGTCACATACCATACCAAGCAGATCAAACAGAAAAGTAAAAACATACAAATGATCCATGCACATACATATATAGGGTCAGTATTGTTAGAAAACCACAATCAAAATGACATCATAACATATACATAACCATCATGAAATAACTATAAATCACATGCAAATAGAAGATATAATACACTAACAAATGAATCAATAACATAATAAAAAGTAAGACATGAATATCCTCAAAACAACTCAAATAACCAACACATACATGAAAAGGCCTAAAAGAGTTCGACAACTGAAACAAAAAAAGAAAACTAAGGGGTGGGTATTACACTACAAGTAAACACAATGGAATCAAACAACATAGAGAAAAACACCAAAGAGAGAAAGAACAACAAATAGGTTTTATTAATTCATGCAATTACATCATACATGCCCAGCTATGAGGCCTTCTGGGTTACGGCCAACAAGATTGATGAAAATCCTGATTTAATCTATCTTCTACCTCCTCATATCATCATCTGCTACTTGTTCTACTAGCTAATACCTAACCTACTCCTATACATCCCTATTTATACTTGCTAAAGAGACTTACAAAGATGAAAGGCTAACCACCAACGTTGTGCACACATCCCAAGACAAGATCCAAATATTAAATGTGCAACAAGAAATTAAATACAAAATTTGGTTTCAATAGAAACCAAACACTGAAAAACTCTGTAAAAAAAAACCGAGCATTAGGTTCACTCGGCACAGGAAGGAACACTCGACCAACACTGAATAGCTCAGCACACACTGCAAATTGGCAAGAACTGCAACTCGACACTTACTAGAAAAATGAACAACAATGAGCAGGATAGCAAGGCAACCCAGGATGCTCCTGCATCAAACAATCAGGGTTGAAAGAAATGATTTCCCCAAATCATCGAGGTGTCACAACTTGAGATGAATCCAACTCAGATTGAGAAATCCATGTAGCATCTTCAATTGGTCTATTCTTCCACTTCACCAAATACTCATAGTAATCTTTTCCTCTTGTTCTTTTGCCAGTCCTCTGATCCAATATCTATTCAACTTCTTCAATGTTCTTCTTAGGATAATCATCTGGTATAAAAACTTTCTCATCGGACTCATGATACTTAGGCAAATCAGCAATATTGAATATAGGAGATATATCCATGTCATCAGGTAACTCAACTTCATATGCATCACCACTACCAAACTTCCTCAGATTTCTATAAGGACCAAACTTGTTCATTTTTAGCTTACTGTATGATGTAACAGGAAATCTTCCCTTCTTGAAATGTACCATCACCTCATTACCAACTTCAAAAACATGATGTCTCTGAGACTTATCAACATTTTCCTTATATTTTAGATTACTTTGTTGCAACTTCAACTTCACTTCCTCGTGTAAAGAATTCACAAAATCAGAAAATGGTTCCCCTTTGACACTTCTCTTTTCTTCTCCAACAATATCCCTCAAATCTGATACTCCTCTAGGCTACATTCTAGTGAGAATCTCAAAATGTGTTTTTCCAGTACTCCTATTCACTGTATTATTATATGCAAAGTCAGCTTGTGCTAATATCATCTCCCAATTATTCAGATTATCTCCAACTAAAAATCTCAGCAAATTACCCAAACTTCTATGTACAACCTCTATCTGTGGATGGAAAGTAGAACTAAATCTCAACCCAGTATCCATCTTCTTCCACAAAGTCCTCCAAAAGTAACCAAGAAAATTGTTATCTCGGTCAAAGATAATACTTCTCAGTAATCCATGCAATCTAACAACCTCTTTGAAGAAAATCTCAGCAACACACATAGCATCTAACGTTTTCTTACATGGTATGAAATGTATCATTTTAGAAAATCTATCCACAACAAAAAATATGGAGTCATACCCTTTTACTGTCTTAGGTAATCCAAGAACAAAATCCATACTGATGTCACTCCAAGGTTTCTCAGGAACAAAAATAGGTGTATACAATCCAATATTCTTACTTTCTCCTTTTGCAACTTGACAAATTCCACAACTCCTTACAAACTTATGAACATCCTTATACATATGTGGCCAAAAATACTTCTCCTTAAGCAAGCTCAATGTCTTATCAATTCCAAAATGTCCAGCCAATCCACCACATTGCTTTTCCTTAATCAAATAAATTCCCATGGAATTTCTTGGTATACATAACTGAATTCCTTTGAACAACATACCTTCTTGAATGAAATAATCCACAAACTTACTTGGTTTTTCTAATAGATTTGGTTCTCTACACTCTCTTCATGCCTCAGAAAAATCAAGGTCAGTGTCATATAAATCCTTCATCTCATCAAAACCAAGAACAACAATATTCACCTCGGTCAATAAAGAATGTCTTTTTCTCAGTGCATCTGCAACTCAGTTAGTAACTTCACTCTTATGCTTGATCACAAATGTGTAACTCTGTAAGTATTCAACCCACTTCATATGTCTCTGATTCAACTTATGTTGACTTCCCAAATACTATAAATCTTTATGATCAGTATACAATACAAACTCCTTAGAAATCAAATAATGTCTCCGCTTCTTCAAATCTTAAACAATAGCATAAAACTCTTGATCATACACATAATACTTCATTTTAGAATCATTCAACTTCTCACTAAATAAAGAAACAGGTTTACCTTCTTGACTCAACACAGTTCCTATTGCACTACCACTTGCATCACACTCATTTTAAAATACCTTATTAAAATCAGACAAAGCTATCACAGGTAACTCCGCAACCTTTTGTTTCAAAGTCTCAAAACTCCTGTCAGCTCCATGTGTCCACTTAAAATCCTTTTTTATCTCCTCTCATAGTCTCAGTCATAGCATTACAAACATAACTAAAATTCTTAATGAACTTTCTATAAAAACTAGCAAAACCATGAAATATCTAACCTCACCCACATTCTCAGGTGTAGGCCATTCTAGAATTGTTTTAACCTTCTCAAGGTCCATTTTCAAACCATCAGCTGAAATCACAAATCCTAAATACATAATCTCTTCTTGCATAAAGGAACACTTCTTCAGATTAATCAGTAGCTTCTCCTCCTTCAGTATTTGCAACACTTTTCTAATATGCTCAAGGTTTTCTTCTTTAGTCTTACTGAATATCGTAATATCATCCAAATAAACAATCAAAAACTTACCCAAAAATATCTTGAGAAATTCATTCATTAACCTCATGAAAGTACTAGGTGTATTAGTCAAACTAAAAGGCACAACCAACTACTCATATAATCCTTCTTTTGTCTTGAAAGCAGTCTTCCATTCATCACCTTCTCTGATTTTGATCTGTTGATAGCTACTCTTCAAATCAATCTTGGTAAAATATTGTGCTCCACTCAAACAATCCATTATGTCATCCATCCTTGGCATAGGAAACCTATACTTCACTGTTATCTTATTAATAGCTCTAGAATTAGTACACATTCTCCATTCTAAATTCTTCTTAGGTTCCAATACAACATGTACAACACACAGACTCAAGCTTTCTCTGATCAAACCTTTTTGCAAAAACTCCGACACTTGTCTGTTAAGTTCTTCATTCTTGGCAGGTGTCAATCTATATGGTTCTTTAACTTAGAAATTACTATACCCTATCACTCGACATTTAGGAATTATAGAAAAACATACTTGATTCTTCTTCATTTCTTTCTTAAATTACTTTCCATTAACCATGCAATTTTTCATAGTAGTAATATTTATCTCATCTAGAACATCAATCAAAGGTAACAATGTTTTCTTCTTCCCATTCACCCAAAGAGTATATTGTTTCAATCTACCATCATGCACAACATGTCTATCATACTGCCAAGGTTTACCCAATATAATATGACAATAATCCATAGGCATAATGTCACACAAAAATAAATCAAAATAATTTCCAATCTTGAATTTCACAACACATTTCTCACTTACCAACAATTTATGCTGATCCTTGATCCATGAAACATGATAGGGTTTAGGGTGACTCAACCTCTGAAATTGCAACTTTGCAACCAACTCCTCTGATGCCAAATTTGAACTCCCACTGTCAACAATTACTTTGCAACATTTTTCTATCATTTAACATCTGGTCTTGAAAAGACTTCTCCTTAGAAGAGGTTCTTCATCCACTCGGTTATTACACAAATCTCTCCT
This sequence comes from Thuja plicata, assembly GCA_018584345.1. Taxonomy (NCBI): domain Eukaryota; kingdom Viridiplantae; phylum Streptophyta; class Pinopsida; order Cupressales; family Cupressaceae; genus Thuja; species Thuja plicata. Next base: position 651,980 of record MU227364.1, read on the forward strand.
TACCATCAGGTTTTCTCTAGCTTTAGGTCCACTTGGGAACCTTCAAGATCCTCTTGTACCACAACATTTCTATGGCTTTGTCCATTTCCATCAGAGTGTCTACACTCAAAATATCTATGCTCTTCTTTGCCACATCTGAAACAATTACCACTAAAACCACCTCTACCTCTTCCTTGGCAGGAATTACTACCTCCTCGGTAATAACTATCACCTTTCCACTTAGTCTTTCTTTTATCATTAGTTTTCCATTAAAAATTTCCCTTATCTTGCGCAGAATTATCAGATCTACCACCTTCACCATAGGATCTACCTCTTCCTCTCTGGAATCTACCACCTTGACCTCTCTGTCTTTGTTCATACTTCTTTGTCAAGATCTCCTCAACTTTCAAGGCATCTTGATATGCTTCTTCCTCACTATCCAATATCAAAAAACTTGTTTCATCTTGAATTCCAGATCTTAGTCCATTCAGGTACCTTGCAACTTTCTCAACCTCATCATCAACATGTCCAGATCTGGACTCCAATCTATAAAATTCCTCAGTGTAAATTCCTTCACAATCATGTCCTTTGTCTAAGGTTTTTCATCTTCCTCAACAAGCTAACTTGGTAATCAGCAAGAAGGAACTTATTCTTCACTTTGTTCAACATTTTCTACCAAGTTCTGATATTATCCTTTCCTCTTCTTTGTCTATCGATTTGCAAATGCTCCCACCACAGTGAGGCATGACCTTTCAACCTAATGACTGAAATTTTCACCTTCATATTATCAGGAGTGCTTTCAAACTCAAAGAACTTCTCCATATTAGAGATCCAATCCAACACATCATTGGTATCCAACTTGTCATCATAAGGAACAACTTCAACAATGTGCTTTGAATGTGCCCTAGACAATACTCTCAACAATCTTTCCTCATCTTGATCTTCTTAAGGTTTTGGATTTGGTTCCACTGCTTCATCATCACTCACATCATCAAGAGGCGCTCCTCTTCTTTGGGTTTTCTCCACCGCATCTAATCTGGTTGCACTTTGTCTCAACATGTCCATTATGGCATTATCAACATTTCCTCTGCCTCTAACCATCTTGGTGGTTCCTGCAAGATCATAACCCTCTATAAGTTATAGGTCAAATTCACAGATCTGCCACCCTACAACTAAATCAACTTAGGGTTCTACATGATTTAATCCACCAAGGAAAAAATACACTCTGATACCACCTAGCCCAAAGAGGACAGGGAAAGTTGGGGCCAAAGGCACACCCAACTATATAGTGACCACGCGAGTAAACACAATGGAAGCAAACAACATAGAGAACAGTACCAAAGAAAGAAGGAACAATAAATATGTTTTATTGATTCATGCAATTACATCATACATGTCTGAGTGTGAGGCCTTCTGGTTTACAGCCAACAAGATTTATGAAAATCCTGATTTAATCTATTTCCTACTTTCTCATATGATCATCAGCTACTTGCTCTACTAGTTGATACCTAACCTACTCCTAGACATCCCTATTTATACTTTCCAAAGTGGCTTTCAAAGATGGAAGGCCGACCACTAATGCTTCGCACACATCCCAAGACAAGATCCAAATATTAAATGTGCAACAAGAAATTAAATACAGAATTCAGCTTCAAAAAAAACCAAACACAGACAAACTTGGTCAAAGAAAATTGAGCATCAGGTTCAATCGGCATAGGAAGGAATGCTCAGCCAACACTAGATAGCTCGGCACAAAAAAATTGGCCAACACTAGATAGCTCGACACACACTACAACTTAGCACTTACTAGAAAAATGAACAAAGATGAGCAGTATAGAAAGGCAACTCAGGATGCTCCTGCATCAAAATCTCACTGGACCTTTCTTGTGTATCATGCCAGTGCATTATGTTCTTCATCGTGTAATTAGTTGAATCTTCAACTGCCTTTCGGTATGGGCTCTAAATTTGTTGCAAATGTGTATACCATGTCTAGACATCATGTAGTTTCCATCAATGACAACATACACACATAATTCACCTTCTATGTAGTGTCTCTTGCCAACACAACCCTCTATGCTCTGATTGTTACTCTTGCATTAGTCAACCTTTGGTTGATGATGCGTTGACTTTCCAACACTTGATCTTGTGTGCTTACAATCCCACAATGAGGTTTCTATCACTTTCTCCCACTTATGGTAGAAATCCTAGTGATAGTATTGCCTGGACAGTTGTATGTGGACATGAGAAAAATTGTTCTCCAGTTTATCATTCTCCTCCCTATGTTATGGGTGAGTTGTCTACCCACTCTTGATGTGGGTTACTAGCTATTTTCTAGTGTGCTATTAATGGTCTATTTTGACCTTGTTGTAAATGGTCTTTTTGGTCTGTGTTTGTAAGGGCCAACACCCTTGTTTTGCTTCTATTTAGTATAAAAAACACTTGAGTAGGGGTGCTCTACAAACTTTTTTTAACTTAAATAGCAATCGAGTGGATGTCAACAATATATCTAAGTTTTTAAAGCTCTTTTTAGAATAAATAAAAAAAGGACTTATCCTTGCCCTATTAGGAATCAATGTGATTATATAATTCTTAGATATGATATGCACCTTTTTTTCAAGTCTTATAAGAGTAAATAAGGGAGATCAAAACTATTTATTGAGCTAGATTCAATAATTATGTTTTATTTCAAACTAGATTCAATAATTGTGTTTGGAGAGAAGCATAATTTTGATTACTAATTTATTTATTTGTAGTGGTGGAATTATAGATAACAATTTTCAAGTTCACTTTATTTTTCACTTTAAAAAACATATACATGTTTGATATTTTGATTCCACTATTACATGAAGCAATCAAGTATTCTATATGTAGAAAGAACTCAAATAACTACATACATGCATATATACACACATATGTACACACACACACACACACACACACATATAGACACACACATGGGTGCCAGCAAGAAGTTGAGTCCACTTTTTGGCCAAAAAGTGGAACTGTTTTTCCTGTTTTTTCAAATTTGTCCTATTTGACCTAAAGATTTGAGGCACTTAGACATGAAATCTTCCAAAAAGACACTAATATAAAATTTTAGGATTCGAAGCCTAATTTCCAAATATGTTATTTTTAAAATACCCAGATGATAAATTTCAAATTTTAATAGGGATTACTAAAACCCTCATTTTAAAAGTCACTCATTTAGGACTATACCATGCGTGTGTACGACAAGCGAAATCAGACTCAAATGAAATAATTTATCTAAACCCTTTTGGGAAATGGTAAGTAACACATTTAAGATTGATGCAAATGTTTTTCCATATTTTTATGTAGAATATTTTTTTTTAATTAATTATATATTGGGCTCAATCGTTGTTTATAAAACCTCGTGTGTACGACAAGCATAATTTGCCCTAAACATATGATTTTTTTTATAATAAAAAAAATTTAAGTGTGTAGAATTATGTGTAGTTTGATGTCATATAATTTATTTTTCAATAAACTTTAAAATAAAAAAGTTATTAAAATTACAAAAAAGCTTGTATTCTCTTTTTTATAGAGCTATTTTAGTAGAAAATGATTGAAAATATAAATATTAATCAAATTTCATAAAAAATTACATATTATAAATCTTCATTGTCTTATCTATACTGGGTTTTTTTCATAAAAAAATTCCTCAGAAAACCCAATCCAATTTGAGGCCAAAGTGAGTTTTGTGTCTGCATATGGACATGGCCTTCAATATTGAGGTCAAACCAGATCCAAAGCCAAGGGTCGGTTGACCAAGCCTTTCCCAAAGCTAAACCTGAACCACTTTTGGTGGGGAAAATTTAAATTTTAGAACATGGGGTCACGTTATAACATGAGGTGACATTTTAAAAATGAAACATCACCCCATTTCATAACGTCACCCCGTCTCATTTTGTAGCCGTTGCAAATTGGTTTAAAATGATACGAGGTGACATTATGAAATGGGGTGACCTTTCAGTTTTGAAATGTCACCCCGTTTCATAACGTCACCCCATCTCATATTTGACCATTTTTTTAAATCTGTTGTGTTTTTTTACTGCATCAACAATCTTGTACTCGAAGTACGGTCGACGTCGATCGAATGTGTAGGTTTTGGACAGTTTTTGCATTGTTTATTGACTATTATATTCTCCATTTGAAGGCATCAATCATTGGGAGCACATTGAACATTTTTTTTCAAGTTTAAACTATTAAAGACACTCTTGTGATTGATTTCAATTATTAATCATGGGATGTAAACAACGTCAAAAGAAGAAATAAAGAAGGGTTATGACTGATGAGGAAATTCAATTGGAGAAAGAGAAAGAGGCTAAACGTCAAAGAGATAGAAGAATGAGGATGCGCGAAATGAATAGCAATGAAGCTTCTAGATCTACAACAACTGAAGAGTCAAACATTAAAAATACCATGGGAGATACAATGGATGCAGAAGATGCAAATATGAAAGAGGCGAATGTAAGCTTGTCGTTGAATGCACCTTGTAGTGATGTTCTAGGTACGTCTTTGAATTCAAAATTGAATGATACTCAACCTATCATAATAGATGATAATATGTATAGAAACTTATTAATTGAATATTCTAGGGATGAAATTGAATCAATGAGGCCTAATCATATTTTTCAACTTAGAGAATTTGCAAATGAAAATCAGCCTATTGTTGTTGAAAATGAAGAGCCTTTTGTTGTTGCGAACGAAAATATCCCTAATGTTGTTGAAAATCAAAATCATTTTGTTGATGCAAATGAAAATCCTCATAATGTTCATGCAAATTAAAATCCTCCTATTGTCGTTTAAAATGAAAATCCTTTTGCTGATGCAAATGAAAATCCTCCTAATGTTTATGCAAATGAAAATCTTCCTAATGTTGATACAAAGAGCAATGAAATTCCTTTCCTAAATGAAAATGAAAAATACTTTTTACATATTGAAAGTAATATTTTGAATGTTTTTTCTGGTAAGCTTTCTTCGAGGTAGATAGAAAAGTATGCTAATAAAATATACAAAGAATTTTTCTATCAAAAACAATTAACATTTCAATGTCAACTTGTGATTCAATTGATGAGAATGTGGAAAATGAGAAAAGTAATGAAAATACTAGGCATTAAAGTGAAACAAAATATGAAAGATTCATCAGTTAAACATGTTATATCTATTGTTTCTAGTGCCATTCAATCTATTGGAAAAATGAATCGATCAAAAGATAGCAATGCAACACGACGAGTCATAACAACTGATATAGTCAATAAAAACACTTTGGATAAAAAAATGGTTAAAACGATTAGTGGAATTTTAAACATGCACCCTAAAACATTGGCAAGAGCAACAAGGAGGATATCAACTACTGAAAATGATCCAATGAACCAATGTTGGAGTTTTAGTGGTAGACTCCCATGATCTGACATGAAATTGAGTCCTGAAATCAAATCATTGCTTGAAAAGTATTGACATGATAATACAAGGGTTTCATCTAATACGAGAGATGTTTTGAAATTAAGAGTGGGGTGTAAAGTTCATGATCCTCATCCAAAACACTTATTAGACACAACACAAACTGAATTTTATAAGAAATTTTTAGATGAGCTTGTGTTACCTGGGCAAATTACTCTTAGTCAAAGATCATTTAAAAAATGCAAGCCTTGGTATGTGAAAATCAATAAGAAACGAATATCTTGTTGTTGCAAAAAACATGTTCAATTTCATTATCACTATTATGTTTTTTGATATATACGATGTAGTTTACATGCTAACAAGATTACGGAGAATTGTGACATTAATATACCACCTGAGATAATCAAGGAGTTTGTAGCAAGTTTGTTTTGTGAAAGATCATTTTTCTTTAGTTCATGTATTTCTGGACAATGCACTACTTGTGGAAATTTTTCATTAATTGGACATTGCATGCATGAAATTAGTGAAAATGATTTTGGACAACAATTAGTGGATGTTAAAAGATTTAATAATATTGAGTATCCTTTAAAAGATGGAAAAGTTGAAAAGAGATGCGAATTAATCACAGAAAAACTTAGTGTACATGCATTCATTTAAGAATTCAAGAGTAAGATTGTTCCAAAATATGTGAAACACTCTCAATATGCTAGATGGCTTGATGGTCAATTTCACACATGTAGAAATACATTTCCAATTGGTACTATACTATAAGTGGTCAAATTTGTAGAAAATTATACTCTTGCTCCACAAGAGGAAAATCAAGACCAATACTACAATTCAATGCAAGTGTCTATGTTTGTTCATATTGTTTATAGACATGCACATGATAGTACAAAGGATGATAGAATAATTGTGAGGGAGTATCATTTCTATTTAAGTGATAATCGGATGCACTCGCCAGAGTTTGTTCAACATTGTTTTGATAAATTTTATATTAATTTAAGAGAACGAGAAATCCACATGAGAGAACATCTCATATGGTCTGATAATTGTACGGGCCAATTTAAGAATGCT
>MU227364.1:678235-706260 GCA_018584345.1 Thuja plicata
TTATGTGTTAAAAATTGAAGGTTACAAAATTACAAGTTATGTGTTTCAGGTACATGTGGTGTGGGTTTCTCATTTGTTTTAATTTTCTATTGTACATTTTCTACTGTACATTTTACGATATATATACAAAATACAAGAAAAAATTAAATACATTTACTAAACTAATTTTAACATTTACATACAATAATTGATTAAATAAATTTGACATACATTGCATTTTTCATAATAAAAATAACAATAAATACTATTAAAAAAATAATAAAAATAATAATTAAACTTAATATATTAAAAAAAAGACCTACGTGCAAGTGGTGTAGACGGCAAGCGAAGACGTAGAGGTGGTGTAGATGGCAACTGAAGAGCTGCAGCTCTGAAAGGAAAAACAATAACAAATATGATTAGAAAAATAGTTAAAACTACTGAAAAAATTTTAAAAATGAAAATAAAACTAAAATAAAGTTGAAAACATCATCACCTGAAGGAATTTGGTCTCTAACAAAAAGGGGTAAAGCTCCGGAGCGGGTTCGCGCTAGCTGAAAATGACAATAAAAGTGTAAAAAAAAATTGATATAGTTTTTGAAACGAGGTCACGTATGAAACGTCACCCCGTCCTGGGACGAGGTAGCATTTCAAACGTCACCCCATTTCAAGCGTGACCCCGTTTAGCCTCAGGACCCCATCCCTTACGAGGTGACAATTTGAATTAAGGCTCGGGGTCCCGAACAGAAACGTCACCCTGCTTTTTACAAACGTCGCCCCGTGTCTTGAAGTACGATTTCGGAAAAACAACTAAGTTAAAAAGTTCCGCCTCAAGTGGACTCATCTTCTTGCACACACCCACATATACATATATACATATGTGTATATGAAAATATACACGCATACATGATATAAACGCATGCATAGTGTGTTATTGGAAGATTCACAATGATTGCTAAGGCTCATATATTCTTTCAACTTAGATAGAAGCTTAAAAATTTTCAAATATTTAATTTTTGAAGTAAGAGGGAGTCTTACCATCTAAGCTAGAAACTTCTTGCAGACATATCACTTTAGCAGAAGAATCGAGAACAAAGACTTGACAAAGTGAAAAGAACAATGAGTTTTTTTGGTATGAGTTTAGAAAGTAATTGTTTGGATGGATGGAGACCTTGTTTCTCTTGTCTATGATCTTTTTCTTTTTGTTTGTTTGCTTTGATATATTTAGGTATAGAAAAAAGAAGCCTCGCTTGATACTCTGCAATCTCTTTTGAAAGAGATGGTAATGACACACATAACAAACAAGAAATGGGAAAAAGAAGCCTTGCTTGATACTCTGCAATCTCTTTTGAAAGATATGTTAACAAGTTCGAGATCAATGAAGAATAAGCCTTGTTTGAAAGTTCAAAATCACCCACTAAAAATCAACGAAATGGAGAAGTTAAGTTTTGCTGCTAATCTAGGTGCCACATTCCATTTTATCGTTCATTTTTGTTTCTTCATGGTATTCGTTTGATACTCTGCAATATCTCTCTAAAGGGCCATCAATGGACTAAGAAATACCATTAATGGGAATAACTAAAGATTGGATATTTCTCAGCTAGACAAACTACTTATGGCAACTTTGGATTTTGTTTTAGTGTGTTTCGTTTTTTCATCATATGGACTCTTTGTCAAATTATAATATGTTTCTCATTATTTTTCATACCATGTTTTAATTATATTAAAAAAATTTAGTCACTTATTTCTATCAATATTGTAGTCAAACCCTAAAAGATCAAAGTCTCTTAAATATAATCTTAAGAGACTCAATAATCACTTAATGAAATTAGTAAGCGTTTTTAAGGTTTAACATTTTAAGACAAGAACCATAGTTTCCTATAGCAATAAGTCTTTAAATGCATGGCTCATGTTCCTTCCTATTTCTAAATTGCATAGCTATTAAATGTAGGTCATTCTCATCAAGCTCGTTATTAAATTTAAGTAATTTCTTGTATTATGGAATAAACTCCATCAGAAGTGATTTATTATAGAACAACTAGTGGCGGTGTTTTTTTTCTTGATCATGAGAAATAAAATTATATGATTCTCTTTATTGATCATACTTATGAAAAAGGTGTCTTGATATTGAGAATAAATTGGGTTTTCCTATGTATCTTGATTATATAGGATAAAGTTATTCTTTTCTCAACTTATTTTCAATGATCAACCAATAATGCCCTTCTTTTACACTGCATTATTATATCAAAAATTTAAATTACATGGCAACTTTGGATTTTGTTTTAGTGTGTTTCATTTTTCATCATCTCGACTCTTGGTCAAATTATATTATGTTTCTCATTATTTTTTATACCATGTTTTAATTATATTAAAACATTTTAGTCATCTAGTATCTTTTTATCTCTATCAATATTGTAGTCAAACCCTAAAGGATCAAAGTCTCTTAAATATGATCTTAAGAGACTCAATGTAATCACTTAATGAAATTATTAAGTGTTTAAGGTTCAACATTTTAAGACAAGAACCATAGTTTCCTATAGCAATAAGTCTTTAAATGCATGGCTCATGATCCTTCATATTTCTAAATGACATAGCTATTAAATATAGATCATTCTCATCAGACTCGTTATTAAATTTAAGTGATTGCTTGCATTATGGAATAAATTGGACATCAGAAGTGATTTATTATAAAATAACTAGTAGTGGTGATCTTTTTATTGATCACGAGAAATAAAAATATGAATCTCTTTATCGATCATACTCATGAAAGAGGTGTCTTGATATTGAGGATACATTGGATTTTCCTATGTGTCTTGATCATATAGGATAAAGCTATTCTTTTCTCAATTTTTTTTCAATGATAAACCAATAACGCCCTTCTTTTACATTGCATTATTATATCAAAAATTTAAACTTAAATTATAAATTTCAACAATTATTTTTAGAATGAACTCTCAACTATAATTATTTTTACAGGAATTGGAAGTTGCATTTGAAAAAGAAATTCTAAGATATTAAAAAAAAAATTGGTTCTAATGAAAGGTCCTCTTTATATACTTATTTTGGTTTCTAATAAAAGGTCCTCTTTATATGTAGGAAATAGGCAGCAAGCAACTGGGGGGGAAGGGGCTGAATCAGCTACTCCTAAAACACTTAAAACTCCAAACCCTTAAACCTTTAAAACTTGAAACCCTTTATCACTTTAACCTTTATTACTGATTTGCAAAATGTAAAGCATGTAAACATAAATTAGAAAACATCAACACCACATAACACAAATATTTTTATCGTGGAAACCAAAACTAGGGTAAAAATTACGGTGGGGTTGAAACCCACAATAAGACTAGTATCTTGTTAGAAGTATAGACTTATTATAATATGGGGAATGCACATGCATTCAAGCACACTGCCTAGATTTCACTACTCAATTTTCCCTGGGCTACAACTCTAAGGAAGTCTCACAGACTTAGAATCACAATTCAAACACCAATTTGAGAATTCATGAACTGTATGATAGCATCTACCTATGCCTTGGTCAGTTCTATTCCAGTACAATCATATCCATTGTTACAATTCTCTCTGTCACACTCAGATGAGAAATCCATCCCTCAGTGGATCTGTAAAAGTGCTTCACTTGAAAACTCTTCCTTTCGCAATCTTCCAAACATTGGAGAACACACACGACAACAAAAATCAAATCCTAATTCACCATATTTATCAAGAACTAGGTTAGCAAAGCCTAATCCACAAACATTCAACTCTTAGCACCAAAATGAACCTTCAAAATCACTGTGTGCTAGCCAAACATTACTTATATCCTTCACAAACACCTCGAGATCATATTCATAACCCTAAAACATTTTACTGATCTCTCATAAATTATTTTATCAACTTTTCTTGACATGTTGGCCAAGAACATAAAAACATCTTCAAATCCATTGAACTTGGTCACCTTGATCAATGTAAGCTTCCAACTCATCAGGCACATAATCCTAGATCATCCTAAGGTATCATGAAGCTCAAACAAACAATCAAATCCATCACACTCATCGAATATGTGAACATTTCATGCTAAACCTCAAGAACATTGTTACCCCTAACAGAAATAATTGTAAATGCCTTGTGGATCATTAGAATCACAAACCATTTGAATGGTTGACACATTGTTATGTCTTTAACACATTCCTAGTTGCGCAACCAAATATCTCACCTTGAGTATGTATGAAAAATCATTCTCTACAACTTAGTTACACAAGCAAACAATAAAATAACTACTCTTCATTTGTGGCATCATAACTTGATCAAATCATCATGTCAGCAACTGCAACTTGACATGAACAATGTAGACAACCTCTACATCATCCCATGAGGTGTGTGAAACATCATCTTTAGTAACATTCCTTAATCATTCTTCAATAATAAACATGTGATGGGAAAAACAATATTGCAATAAGAAATTAACAATTAAACAACAACATCCACAATATATTTTGAAATCTCTCTAACTCTATTTTTCTACCTCATTTATGCTTTGTCACTACTCCCCCCAAGGAAAAAGCTCGCACTGATTCCAATATAATTACATGATATTCTCTCCCTCTATTTATCTCCCCTAGATGTACACTACTTGTCTTGGATAAAAATATTTCTTATATACAAGTATATAAACTTGGTCTTCACATCTTCTCTTCTCTCTTTCTTCATCATATGCCCTTCTCTTTTGCACTTGCTCTTCACACCTTATTGTTTTTCACATCTTCTCTCTCCCCCTTTGACATAAATGGCAAAGGATTATTACCTACTATAAACCACCAAACACATCCAACTACTTCTCGAACACATCTACCTTACCATTCTTACTAATTTCCCTAAGTAGAAGCCTCCATACACCAATCTAGTTGTAAGATTCTTCTTTAGAGAATACTAGACTAATGCAAACTCTTGCATCTTAGTTTTGACCAAGAGGGGTAATGACCCCTAACTTGCCTCTGAGATTTGTTAATGTTATTAGACAGTGAGAGATGGGGTGAATCAGTGTAACCACTGTGTGTGAGTTAATACACCTTCATGAAATTAGGATAATCAAGCACAATTCTATGGAAACAAATAAACAATTTAATCTAAAGAATTGAATTTAACATCCATAACATCTCATGGTTCTCTAACTAGGCTTTGCAAGTAGAGCTCTCAGCCTTAATGTCCACTAGTGACAATCCTAGAATGAGAAATTGATGATAAAATGCCTAATCTAGCTCTCAATTCTCTCAATTCGATACAAAATGAATTCAAATGCTCTCATGAAAGGATATGATTTCTCAATTTGCTATGAAATTCTCTCACTATTACTCAAAATGCTATGAAATTGCCTATAATGAGGATGCTTTGCATTCAAAATTTATAAGATATCTGTATGCTTATAAATGGCTTGTATTTATAGTAAAATCCCAAGGGTAGGGGGTAGAGTGAATTGACCATGGGTTAATCCTTGGTTGAGTTTGATCTCTCAAATGGTTTCAAATAAGGGGACAATTTAAATGTTGTCCTCAAATGGTGGGACAAAATGAGTGGATGAGATTTAAAAGGGTAAATGAGAGGTTGAGATGCAAAATTGGAGTGATCCATGTGCAAGTGTGTTCTCAATTCTCATTGGTTGATCAAATTATGTTGAAAGAAATTACGATTTATTTAATTCAATCAATTAATTAAATTAGCCATGTAAGGGTGAATAGGTTCAATTTGATTTTTGATTTAAACTATACAATTAATTAATTAAAATCAATTATATATAATTTTGATTGATCCCTTTTAGGCTTGGATTTAATTATTTGATTTCATGATTAATTAATCCCTTGATTTTATTTTATTTAATCCACTTTAATTGATAAATGTTGATTTAATTGATTTTGATCTATTTTGAATCATTTTAAGCATTTTGCTGAGATTTGCAGATTTTGATGATACTAAGACACCTGGTCAATTTTGGGTGTCTGCAAATGCCCCTCTTTGAATTGATGTGTGAAGCGCATTGATTCAAAGAAAATTTCATGTCCTGATGCAGATTAGATGTTGATTGCTTGATTGATGCAAAACCTGATGTTGATACTAATAACCTAATGTGAAACTTCAATACGAAACTTTGATGTGAAACTTGATGCAGAACTTGATGTGAAACCTGATGCAAAACTTGATTTGATTTGATGTAGATAGCCCCACTGATAAATGTTTGAAATTTTAATGCCCCAGATTTGATATAGCATGATGCAAATTCTTGATTTGATGATATGATATGGATATGATGCCCCCTCGGGAAATGAATCGAGATGATGTTTGGATGATTTGGTTGAGTTTGGGAAATTGAGATTCATTTCCCGATAATAATCACTTTGCAAAATGCCCTGGTCATGAGAGAAGATGACAATAGCTATGATTGAGAAAATATTTTTGATGTTTTAGATAAGGTAATGATGTTTGGATATCACTTGATGTGAGTCAGAATCACTTGGTTGTTGTTGTATTTATTTCAATCGGATAGGATAAGTAGGTTGATGGATTGATTGAATAAACTGATAATTCACTCTCAAGATCTAGAGAGATGAACAAATGGATTGATTTTCCTTCCTCAATATCTAGAGTTAGGAAATTTGATGTGCTCAAGATGAGCAAATGGATGATCGGATAAATGATTGACTTTAGATGATCAATTGGATGATTCAACTGATTGATATTCGATTAGATTGGATTTGATGGGAAGATTAATGGTAGGAGGCTGATAGATAGGGGCATTTGATATGATTAAGGTGCAACTGTAGGTATAGGTAATGAAGATAATTAGGTTTCCCCTAGTTGATCAGATGGTGAAATTGCCCCAAGGTGAGCAGATGTAGATTTATGATATCCTTGATGTAGCATTGGTTAATTTGATGGATCAGACATTTGAGGATATTGATGATGTATTCATGATTAACTTCCACCCCCTTGATTAAGGAAAATTTTATAAACATTCAATTAATCTATCGTGAAAATGCAATGCAATGCAACTAAAGGTCACTAGCTTTTTGTGAAAGAAATGCAAAAGAGAAATATTTTCATCATTGAGTGTTGTGGAACTAGGAGTCGATACAATCCTTACTGGTGCCACTATGACCATAAGAATATTAATATGAATTTCATCTCAGATGGTAACCTCTTTTGAGAACCTAGTACAACCCCCACTAGTTGAATGACCAACTATTATGGGAGTATGAATACCGGTTTAATCGAATTCAATGTCGCAAGTGGATGTTGGTATTAAGATATTGAAGATCTAAATAGCCAAAGTATCCTTTTGCGTAAACAAACAAAGGGTAACCTTCCTTCCTATATGAATTTCCTAGATGGTTCTTTGATGACCATGTCCTTAGATGAATTCACACAAGGAAAAGGATCTCCCTCGAAACAGTCACACAAAAGTCAAGAAAACATCATGACTTCACCATCACCAATCTAGTCAAAACATCATCGATTAGCTAAAAAGAACATGACTTGAAAAGGTTAATGAAAAAAATCAAAAATTTCAAGTGTTTTGCAATGTATACATATTTTCAAAAAGAATTCCAAACATTCTGATCATTTAGGGTGTTTTCAATTTTTAATCCTGATAAAATAAGTCAATGAAACTCAAGGATCGTGTTGTAGGATCAAACTGTTCAGGGTTGAACAATGATATCCATCAAAGGTTCCAAAATATCTCTCCTCTAAAATACTAAAAATCTTCTTCTGTCATGTGACCAAACTGTAGCACTTTTGAATCCGTTTGTACCAAGAACCAATGCTTTGCCCCCAAGTGATAAGTGAAACCATGTGTAAAGATTGGCAAAAATGAAACCTAGAATGAAACAATGCAACTCAACGACTTTATGCAAGATTTTTGGATTTTTGAATGTTTTTGGATTTTTAGAGATTTTTTTATTTCGTAGAGATTTTTTTATTTTTTTAGAGATTTTTGAATTTTTTGAATTTTTTTGAATTTTTTGAATTTTTTTAGAATTTTTAGATTTTTAGAATTTACCATCTCTCAAACAAGATCACATTGGTTTTACCCCAATGTCTAGCAAGGTATAGGACATGAAAGATGGATTTGGAAGCTTGAATGTCAACTTTGATTTTTCTTTTGTGTGAAAGTCTTTCAAAAGTGACTTGGGAATCCACATAGTCTTTGATTTTTCTTTCTTTTGCGATGCTTTTGAATGCATTTCTTCAATGAGGGATTTAGTAACCCACATTTTCTTTGATTTTTATTTTTCTTGGTGGACCTTTGCGGCCTTTTGGATATTTCATTTTTCTTTGTGGACCTTTGCAGCCTTTTGGATATTTCTTTTTTCTTTTCATTCACATGTTGATTAGATGGGACATGGTGATTTTTATACACATGTGGATTCTTGGATTTTTATTTTTATGTTTGAAATCCAAATTGCTTCCAAAAGACTTAGGAATTTTGGGTGAATGGGAATAATATGGAGGGTTCATATAGATTGGTGTTTGGAAATTCTTCAAGTATGTGTGCCTTCATTGATCTTGATATGTGATAGGGTAAGTGAATGGAAAGCTAGAGATGGTAGAAATGGTTGATGGAGGAATATATGGACCCAATATGGATGGGAGGGATGAAGACTTTAGCTTTGGGACATAAGAATCCAAAATGGATTCGGAGGATGGTGAAGACATATGGTTGTATTTGAATGGAGGAAGATAAGGTTTGAAAGGGATATCAATATCTTTGGAGTAAATTATATTGCCAAGGCTCTCTTTTTCAATATTTATCTTTTTACCAATAGGCTCATAAATAGTTTTCATGAGAGAAACTTTGATAGGATCAACTGAGATTTGAAGGGATTTATTTTCATGCAAGGGATTTGAAAGAATGATGGTTTCTTGAGGTGAATATGGAGGGTCATGACAAGGATTTGATGGGATACTTGGATCTTGACAAGGATCTTTGGATGGTCTAGAGATGGTGCTTTGCTCTTGATTTTCAATATGTTCATTAGAAATGGTGCAAGGGATATCTTGATCTTGCATGGGAAGTGGACAAGGTATAGATCCTGGAAGGATACTTTGTTCATGAAATGGAAGGATATCAGCTTGGAAGGTATGAAAGGGTGCAAAGGGATCATCACAAGCTTCTATGGATATGGGACCTTCATCAAATATGGGAGGGGATTGTATAACATCTTGATCTTGATCTTGATCTTTATTGATACTTGTTTCTTTTCTCTTTGGATTGTCCTCTTGACATGGAGCCACTTCTAAGGACAAGGTAGATGCTTGGATATGTGTGGGGAATGTTTGGAAGAATGATAGTGAATCCTTTTGAATAGGCATTGAAGCACATGAAGCACATGAAGCTTTGGGATCCAAGATCTTTGAAGCATGGAAACAATTTGAAGAAAGATGTAAATTAGCTTGGGTTTCTTTTAGAGGTAGCCCTTGAGGGTAGACATAGTCAACATGGAAAGTATCATCATTAAGCTCACTCTTTGGTGGAGGAATTTTGGATAGTTGTGAAGCTTTGTGAGATGGATGAAGGATGAAAGGAGTAAAGGCCATGGAGAAACCTTGCTAGATAGGGGTTTGTGCACTATATCTTTCTTGAGAGTGGTACCTTTCTCTTCTATTTTTTTATTATCTTGATCACAAATAGGGTGGTCATGAAATTTCCCTTGATCCAAGATAGGTTTGTTGCACTTAAATGTTTTGTTTTGTGAAGAAGACGAAGATACAGATGGCCCATCATCATAAAGAAAAGGAAAAATTGATCCTAATGATGGATTTTTAGAAGATATATCCTTTTTTTTTCCTCATCCTTCCTCAAGGTTGATGTTTCATAGTTATGAGAAAGGTTAGCTCCTAATTGAGAAAAATATGGTTCTTTATCCTTCTTCAAAATTAAGTGCATTGTTTCCATAAATATGGGATCTTGAGATGCGTCCAAAAAAAATTCTTTGGTTACTTTGTCATATTGATTCCTATGGAGATTTTGATCTTGATTTTGATAATTATTCTCCGCCATAGGATTGATGAATTTCTCAAATAGATTCATCGTTATAAATGTTTGAAGAATCTGATCTATTTGTTTCACTGACAAAGAATAACTCCAAAAGGGGTATCAAAATATGATTTCAAAATTGTTCCAAACCCTCGAGAAATTACCCCTATTTTCCCTTCTTTGTTTCTGGGTGTCACTTCCTTTTGTGTACGCGTCACTTTAATGTTAGTACGCATTGACAGGAATTCTTGTATGCGACACTCTGCAATTAGTATGTGGCATTTTCCTATTAATAGGTGTTATTGAATTGTTTCCAGGTGGCACTTTCCAGTGACTTACGTAGTTTTTGACAGATGACAAGCGTTGTTTCAGTTGTTTACACGTCAAAGAATAACTCCAAAAGGGGTATCAAAATATGATTTCAAAATTGTTCCAAACCCTCGGGAAATTCCCCCTATTTTCCCTTCTTTGTTTCTGGGTGTCACTTCCTTTTGTGTACGCGTCACTTTAATGTTAGTACGCATTGACAGGAATTCTTGTATGCGACACTCTGCAGTTAGTATGTGGCATTTTCCTATTAATAGGTGTTATTGAATTGTTTCCAGGTGGCACTTTCCAGTGACTTACGTAGTTTTTGACAGATGACAAGCGTTGTTTCAGTTGTTTGCACATCATAAAACAGTCTGTAGGCATTACTTAATTGTTCATACGTGACACTTCACAGATCAAAGTTGAATTTTAATTTTTTTAGGTTTTAAAACACACATCAAATTTGCATCATATCCCTAAAAAAATACTAAAAGGGTATGTTCTCGATCGTTTTCACAAGTATATCACAAGAAAGTCTTCCAAGAAATCTACCTAGAGTCAAACAAATGTGGCTTTTAACAATGGCTCTAAAAGGTAGGGTTACTATTTTAACCAGGTTTTAAAGAACACCTCCATTCTAAATCGTGTCAAGTTCCTTTACCCCTTTGCGGGATTCCCACACGCACAAAAGTATGATTTTGTGCAATCCCAAAGGACTACTCAAGGAAGTGAGGATGAATTGCACACAACTTAGTCACTTTCTGATTAAGGTAAAGTGCATTTATATATAGTGGGTTGGATGATATCGAGGCTAAAGCGATTATATCCCACTTTGGGTCATTCCCTCTCACTACCTTCATAAAGGAATTCTTGAGAGGCAAGCCCTCTAAAGTTTTATTTAATCTAGCATATATGGAAAGCGGAAAATGAGCTTAGTCCAACAAGTTTGGGAGTTTGATTCACTCAAAGAGTGAAGATAATATCCCTATTGTGTTCCTTTGTTCCAAACACTTCAAGCACTTTTTTGTTCTTTTTCAACCCCTTGACAAGGAGGTTCTTATAAAGGAAATGTTTGGTTAATTCCTCCCTTTCTTTCTACCAAATTGAACTCACACGTTTGGCTTTTTGATCCACTTCAAAAATTGGAGAGCATATGCCTAATGCTTGTTCAACTTGGACAATAATAAGGGTTTTCCTATTAAACTAGATTTAAATGAATGCCACAATTTAATCAATGCAAGCTTGATAAGATAAGTACCTCATTTTCAAAGCTAGCAAAGGCTAGGCACATTTTTGATTGATTTTTGTTTTTTTACTACTCACCTAGTGGCGATCATTTCCACTCCAGCTCCTCCAACTAGTTAGTCAACACAACCAATAAAGTGAAGAAATCTTGAAAATCAATTTGACAACATGCTCCTAAGTTCTTTTTAATCCAAATTTGTAACAATCAACTTAAAGAACTTAAAAACAAGAAATCAACCTAAAGAGTAGGGAATTTCTTCTTATAAACAAAAAATACTTTTATGTAATGATCATATAAATGCTCTTCTTCCTTTAAATTTTTTAAAATATTGGAAGCATTAATTTGCTTATCATGTTTGATTTGTGCTCTTACCTCTTTGTTTGGCTTTGTGACTCAAAATTCTGGTTTCTATACTTTCCTGTGTTTGCTCATCTACGAGAAAAATACAGACAAAGAGTTAGGAAATAGAATTTAAAGAGTCCACTGAAAAATAAAATAAAAATCACTAAGTGGCATTTAGCAGCTAATAAGCGACATTTGTCTGTTAACAAGATTTATTTAAAACATTCAAAGCGAAAATGAAACTTTAATACATGGCATTTAAAAATGCACAGGCGGTAAAGTAAAATTTGTAGGAATCACAGAATGTTTAAATTGTGAAACAGAACAGATCACATGCGGCAGTTGATTGTTCACAGGTGGCACTTTGCAGCTTGTAGGAGATGCTTTACTGGCTTACGCGTCACACTTTGTCTCATACGCGGCACAGAAACTAAGACAAAAATAGAGTGAAAACTACAAGCGTCATTTAACTTCTCACAGGTGTCATCAAATCGCTCGTACGCATTATTTCACCTTTTTTCTGTAAATAGACACAAAATGAAGCTAAAAACACACAAAAATTTGATAAAACGATGGAAAATGAGGCCTAAAGCCCCACGGTGGGTGCCATTTGTGTGTGAGTTAATACACCTTCATGAAATTAGGATAATCAAGCAGAATTTTATGGAAAGAAACAAACAATTTAATCTAAAGAATTGAATTTAACATCCATAACATCTCATGGTTCTCTAACTAGGCTTTGCAAGTAGAGCTCTCAGCCTTAATCTCCACTAGTGACCATCCTAGAATGAGAAATGGATGATAAAATGACTAATCTAGCTCTCATTTCTCTCAATTTGATACAAAATGAATTCAAATGCTCTCATGAAAGGATATGATTTCTCAATTTGCTATGAAATTCTCTCACTATTGCTCAAAATGCTATGAAATTGCCTATAATGAGGATGCTTTGCATTCAAAATTTATAAGATATCCTTATGCTTAGAAATGGCTTGTATTTATAGTAAAATCGCAAGGGTAGGGGTAGAGTGAATTGACCATGGGTTCATCCTTGGTTGAGTTTGATCTCTCAAATGGTTTCAAATAAGGAGACAATTTAAATGTTGTCCTCAAAGGGTGGGACAAAATGAGTGGATGAGATTCAAAAGGGTAAATGAGAGGTTGAGATGCAAAATTGGAGTGATCCATGTGCAAGTGTGTTCTCAATTCTCATTGGTTGATCAAATTATGTTGAAAGAAATTAGGATTTATTTCATTCAATAAATTAATTAAATTATCCATGTAAGGGTGAATAGGTTCAATTTGATTTTTGACTTAAACTATACAATTAATTGATTAAAATCAATTATATAATTTTGATTGATCCCTTTTAGGCTTGGATTGAATTATTTGATTTCATGATTAATTAATCCCTTGATTTTATTTGATTTAATCCACTTTGATTGATAAATATCCATTTAATTATTTTGGTCTATTTTGAAGAATTTTAAGCATTTTGATGAGATTTGCTGAGATTTGCAGATTTTGATGATACTAAGACACCTGGTCAATTTTGGGTGTCTACAACCACATATCTACAAAATATTTTCATCAACTTCCAAAGTAACCAACATGCAAAGCTAAATATAACATAAAAGCATATCAAAATATACATTCATGAAATCAACACAAAGATACCAATATTTTATCATGGAAACCCTTGTTAGAGGGAAAATCCACATTGGTAATTATCACCCACAAATATCACTAGTGCACCAATAAGTCTTACCTTGTTAGGAGCATTACAACACCCTACTAAGGGTTGATGTAGGAACATCCTGGGGTCGTTGGAAATCTTGTATCATTAAAAACATGTTTTTGTTTGATATTGGTTTTTGTAGTAAACTCGGTTGAAGACCTGAGGTGCTCGATCACTTTGGTGGTAGTTCTCGGTTGGAAGATATGTTGCTTCACCAACGGAATTGGTGATTGGACTCGGTGTTATGTGTTCGGTGGTATTCTACTTTGAGTTACACTGCTCGGTGGTAGATGTTCAGTGTGTTCAACTCAGTGGTGTCTTACTCAGTAGCATATTACTCGATGGTGTTATGTGTTTTGGTGGTATTCTACTCGGTGATGTCTGGATCGGTGACTATTGGCATTGGTTCTTTACCGAATGGGCTCAGTGGCTTTGCTAATGCTCAGTACCGACTTGGGGTCTTGGTTGTTGGAGTTCACCGGATAGATTCTGTGGATTGAGCAGACATTGGAGATTGCATCTATGATTTGAGGGGGGTCATTGGGATCTTGTATGAACCTAAATATGATTTGGTTCTTTCTTCTATGTATTTAGTGTTTATTTGAAACCAACTAGCTCATTTTAATATTTGTTCATGATGGATTGTAATGGCCAACTGGGTCATTTAATATTTGTAACCAAGCCAACTTGTGCCTGTGTTGTATAAAAGGAGTATGTAGGTATCATTTAGGGAGGCAAAGAAAGGGGAATGGAGATGGGAAAAGAAAATAGTTGTAAGTGGGTAGATATAAACTTGTAAGATTTCTTGGTGGCTTGCGAGCACAAGTTCATATATGGTTTCTTCCACATAACTATAGGGTAAACTGGTGAAGTTGGATCCTGTGAGATCTTTTTGAATCTATTAATGTGTTGGCCATAATCAGGAAGGCCTTACAGCCTAACATGTTTCATTTAATTAGAATTATAAGATAATATAAGTTGATATTGATATATCTTGCTGAGTTGTTGTTGTTTCTAATGTGAGTGTTGTTTGGCTGCAAGTCTAGACAGTCCTTTATTAAATCCTCTGAGCTTGACTACATCAAGGGTATACCTGGTTAAGAGTATCTATAGCTCGGTTAGAAGCTATTACAAAATTATCATAAGGAATTATCGTGTTAAGGGATTTGAAACTTCTTTTGAGATTCAACATGTTAGATAATTTGGTCTTCATACCTATTAGCATCATGTTTACCTTGTTAAGAGTAACCTTGTTAGAGGATTTTTATCACAATCTAAATAGGACTTTCCTTGAGAATAAACTCAAATGAAATGATATGAAAGTAGAACACTTTTCTTGAGAGATCCACTTCAAAACTTCTTAGATCATTATTCTATTCATACAAACATCCACTGCAACCACTAAAATCTTCACATCAACAACAACTCAATTTAATCTCTTATAACCACATTTAGGTCGATGGAATAACCCTAAAATGTTTTATCTATTTTCAGCCTCCAAATCCTAATCAAAATTCATAAGCGATCACTCCAACATAGGAAATTGAAATCCTCAAGGTCGTCCCTCAACATTAAAATTTATAATTAAATCAAACTTTTCCATGTAATTGATCGCTACCTTGATTTCATCACCTTGACTGGACCAATTGACTGTTCTTGCCAGTATTACTGATGCTTGCCTTAAATCTCTATTTGTGCATTGAATCAACTTACGCAATCATATATGTAGGTAATCATGTCTCTTTATATACTATCTACATGATCACATCATTTGAATCCTCCATATTCTCACCGCACATCAAAATCACCATCACAAAATATGTTATCACCGATACACTAAGCACTTAGAAAATTCTTGTATAGTCACCTTCATCACAGGTATATCTGATCTAACTTGTGAAATAGACTTGTTTCCAAAAATGACAACAATACAACATTCACCACATGATCTAAGATATGATCATCTTCATCAGATGACAATAATCTCCCCCTTTGGCATTGATAGAAACACTTAGAAAAATTGCTTAGTGTCTTACTAAGAAAAACAAAAATATACAAGTATAGAGATAAAATTTTGGATTACTCCCCCTATGGTAATTAAAAATAGATCATGTGTGTACTTCTCCCTTTTACAAAATACTTAGCCAATTTTTTACTCTATACTACTCTATCTACTCCCCCTCACTATCTTATCCCCCTTTGACAACAATGACAAAGGTATACAATAAATGATCAGAGACAAAAATTTATTTATAGAGAGTAGAATATACCTATTACAATCTACTAAATACATCACCAAAATTGATCTTTAAAACCTGTAGATCAGTCTCCCATAACTTCTTGGGATGTTCAGTAATCACTATCTGAGTGGTTAGAAGATAGGAGAGCTCCTCCAATGATTCCACTGTACTCATATTGGGTAGAGCTTATATTACTATTTCAACTTTAACTCCTTTCTACAAAATTTCCAACTTTGGAATCTTTAGATTGTGCATCTCTAACAATACTAAGATCATTTTATCCTGCTCATTATGATAATTTTTGAGCTTATGATTAATATTTCTCATCGATGCTCCATAACATGTAATGGAATGATTCACTAGATCATAATTTCTTACTTACTTATGGAGATCATTTTGAGCTTCATCTCTTTTCTATTCAATATCCTTCAAAAATTGTGATAAATTAGAAATAGAAGTACAAAAATTACCACCTTCCAACAGTGCTTGTTTGACCTTGTTAATCTCAACTGTCAATATTCCTCTATGAAGTGCACTTTTCTGGACTAACTTATCTGATTTATTTCTTTCATAGTCCTTTTTTGCCTTTATTACTACTACATCATCTAGACTTTGTATTTGTTCACTTGCAACTATCACCAATTAACCCAATTGTTCAATAGGTGCATCCTTCTCATCATAAGTTGCCTCAGGCACAAGATCAGACAATATATTTCTTGCATTCTGTATAATGTGTGCCTCCTTCTTTTTATCTCTTTTTGCCTTATACTTAATGGCCATAGTAATATTCATTAACTATGTTGGGCTCATTGTACTAGATCTATTGGTCCTTGAATAACCAATAATTCATCTTCATCCATTTTACCAAAAAATTGTTGAACAATAGTCATAGGAGATATTACCTTTTCCTTTCCTCTATCATTAGTCTTCTCCTTTTTTTTTCTTTCTTTTCTTATTCTCCTTTCTTTTGCACATCCTCAGTATGTGCATGCTCTTTCTTATTATTGTCTTCTACGTCACCAATTTCCTTTGTTGGTGATCCTTATTGTTTCTCACCAGTAGGAACATCAAATGTGGTATCATCAGTCATCAATTGATCTTTTCCTATATCCACCTGTTGATCAGTTATATCCTTAGGCTCCTCTGTGTCATTCATGATCGTAGTGTCTCTTTGATCTTCAAGAATACCCATGATAGGAACATCACCTATGGTGTCCATGGTATCCTTGGGTTCATCCAAATAAATATTATCAAGGGTGATATTCACACTATAAACCATTAATCCATCATTAGTATGGGTAATCTTAAGTTCATTATCATATTTTCCTTTTTCATCTTCATCTTTGTCTTGATCATCTTCCTTCTCTTCAACAAGTCCTAATAATTTCTTTAGAATACTCATTGTTTCATCTTACACTCATTGAGAATCACCAATCAGTAATCTTATAATTCTTGACTTAGTCTGGAATGTATGCCTAGGTTTCTTAAGAGTCTCATTGATTTCATACGTAGACATATCCGGTTGTAATTGGACTAAGGCATATTCAAATATTTCCTTGTCTAGTATTAATATTGTATGCCACCTGGCTTCAATCTTAGTATACATAGATGCATTAATTTGTCCTTGCAGTTTAATAAGAGATTTACTTAATTTGTACATACTAAACACAACTGCATACTCAATCTTTGTTTGGTCTTCTTTATTGGCCTTGTCATAAAAATTTCTTACACCAACAAGTATACCCCACTTCTTGACTCTTTCAAAAATAGTGTCGATAGAAATGAATTTTCCAAAATTAGGCTTGATAGATTTAGTGGTAGGAGCACCTGTGATAGCTAAATGTGGCCTTCTTATTTAGCCATACACTTCAACATGGTCATTGTTCACCAGTCACATACAAGAATGGATATGAAATTATCCATCTTTCATGTCTGTATGATTCGACCTGTTGCCTCCTATCTAGTTGGGGTTTTGAATAAGCTCTCAGAATCGAGAGTCCAACAACCTAGACCATTGCTAGAATAGAGGATTTGAGTAAATAAGTAAATGCAAGATTAATCTAGTGAGCTTAATTTATTCTAGAAATGAATGTGAGATATTAAGCTAAAAATGAGATTAATCTAAGAAATTTTGAAAGAAGCTAAACTAGACATGATTAATCCAATAATGACATTAATCTATTGCAATGAAAATAAGAGCTATGAATGCACAAGTATGAGTTAGAAAACCTACAGCAATTTGACACTTCAATAATGAATTCTCTCCCCTTTTGAATGAGAAATGAGGTTCTTTTATAGACTGAGAGTCCATTCAGAAAAGAAAGTTTCCTTTTAGAGAAATAGTTAACTCTTAAAAATCCAGTTTAGAATAGCAAGTTTCTTTTGAGAGAAACAGTGAATTGTTGTCTTTTTGAGTGAATGAAGTAGTTAAGTGATTTGTTGCACTTTTGAGTTTCAGTCAACTCAAAGTTTCCATTTCTCAACTGGAGAGAAGATTTTGGAGAGAATATTTAATTAAATAAATAGAATATGACCTCATAAATGTATTTTCTCAATTATTTGAACAATTAAGTTTAATTATTGAAATGAGGGTATTTATTTAATAATTAAATATTATTTAATTCCTTTTTATGTATTTTAGCTAAAAGGGTGAATTTAATTTAATTAAAGTGCTAGGACTTTGTAATTAAAGTAATCCGATCGTAGGGTTTATTTAGCCAATTGTAATTGATATTTAGGAATTAAATATAATGTATGATTAATGGAGATTTAGGATTTTCTGCATTTGAACACTTAGGTCAAGTAGAGTCAGTCGAAACTCAGAATTGCCTAGTACAATAGAACTTTGATGTTTCAGAAGAATGATAAATGCAACCAAATTGGTTAGGGTTACATGATGCCAATTTTGGGGTGTTACATTTTGCCCCTCTTTGAATTGATGTGCGAGTAGCGCATTGATTCAAAGAATAGTTTGACATCTGAAGCATAGAAGAATGGTTGAAATTGATTTCGAGAATTGATGATGTAAAGATTTCAGAGCTATCTCCAGAACAGAGCTTAACTCTCTGAAGTCTAGGTTAGATTTCTGAGACGCCGGTTAGATCAAGTTTTTGAGGGTCATCTTCAGAATGAAGCTTAACTCTCATGAATCTGGGTCAGATTGCCCAAATACCTAATAGTGAGATTTCAAGAGCTATCTCCAGAATGAATCTTAAATCTTAGGATTCTGAGTTAGATTTCTCAAATACCTAGTAGATTTCCACCTTTCAAAATACTGTCCCCAGAACAAGGCTCAATCTTTAGGAGTCAAGGTTAGATTTCCCCAATACATGTCCATTTGAAGGATAGTCAATAGATATTTTTAGGACTATCTCTAGAATGAAGCTTAGTCCCCCAATATCTAGGTTAGATTGCCCAGACACTATTAAATTGAGTTTTAGACTCATCTCCAGAATGGAGCTTGATTTTCAGAAGTCGAGGTTAGATTGCCCCAATTCCTAATAGATGAAATTTTTGAGAACCATCTCCAGAACGGAGCTTGATCCTCAGGGACCTGAGTTAGATTTCTTAGATACCTGATAATGAGATTTTGAGAACCTTCTCCAGAGAGAAGCTTGATCCTCAAGGATCTGAGTTAGATTGCTCAGACACCTAATAATAAGATGACCAGATGTAAGGAGCGATGATGCCCCTAGCAGCGAGGATTTTTGAAAATTAGATCAGATTGATTAAAATAGATTTGAAGTGATTCAATGATGTAATCATCCTGCCCCCTCGGGAGAAAAATAGAAAGATGACACATCATAATAGAGATTGAAAGTGATAAATCGTAGATAGATGTTGAATCAAAGGTCAAGAAGAACTCATAACAGATTATGGCAGAATCTGGAAGATTCAGGAGCAAGTTTGAGAAAATGTTGATTGGATATGATTTTGACAAGAAAGCGATGTCAGAAAGTTGACTACACAAGCATCTGATCATGTTGGTTGCAAGATTTAAAATGTGATTTTGAGCTAAACAAGAGTGTCAGATTTTGATTTTGATCTTGAAAAATCACTTTTAAAAATTAGATTCCAGTTCAAAGCATTAGGAATTGAAGAGCGAGAGAGAGGATCAAACACTTGGGTAGGAGTGATGAAGCCAGAATGGTGAAGAATAATCCCTCATTGTACAAATCTAGGCGAACACAATAAAGTGACCATCAAAACAATGTCTAGGATGCAAGTCTAGAATGAAAGTGCAATCCTATGCTAGATGCAAATGAAAGTGCAATCCTATGCTAGATGCAATCCCTAGGTGAGAATGAAAGTGCAATCCTATGCGAGATACAATTCCTAGGACATGGTTGTTGGACCCATTGGATAGTTTTCATCATAGAGCATTTTTGGAACATCAGAGTCGATACAATCCTTAGTGGTGCCACTGCAACCATAAGAATATGAATATGACTTTCATCGGATTAGATATGGGAAACTAACGTAAGCATCAGGGCACAAAAGCTGAGATGACCTGAACATTGTTTCTAGTTTGATATAATAAGAATATACCAGTAAACAAACAGAGCAATAATAGTCAAGGAGATAATTTTGACCTCACCAACAAGCAGTAGACAAAGAAAAGATAAACGAAATCAATCAGAACAAGTAGCATACAAAGAGAAATGCAATCATAGCTCAACATGTTTCAAAGTTTTGGAATGTGTTCATGTATAGGGGTGTTGAAAAACACCATTGTTCTTGTGAGTGATGTGTATTTGATAGCTATCAAGAGATGTTTACGTTTGCGATATCCAATGTGTGTTTAGAAACACAGATGTATCCAAAGAGAGTGTTAAAAAACACTACTGAGTGTGGTGTTGAGAAACACCTATTGGTATCAGTAGAGTGTTGTCCTTTAGAACGGACAAGATTACTGATTCTAGTGCAATCCAAAGATATGATCAAATTTGGGGACCTATTCCCCTAGTGAGATTTCGAGAACCATCTCTAGAATGGAGCTTGATCCTTAGGGATTTGGGTTAGATTGCTCAGATACCTAATAGATGAGATTTTGAGAATCATCTCCAGAACAAAGCTTGATCCTTAGGGATCTAAGTTAGATTGCTCAAATACCTAATAGATGAGATTTTGATTAGGAACCCATGCCCCTAGCTAATAATGGATGACTAACTTGACTCATGTTGCAAGGAAAAACTTGATTTGATTGCCCCATGCTTATGACCCTATAGTAGTTCAAGTCAGGAGGGTCTACAGAGGAACCAAAGTGTCACAAAAGTGACTAAAAGCTATATACAAACAAAGGCAAAGAATTTCCAAGACTGAGTAGCGATAGATAGAATATTGAGTACAATTCCAACTTCAACGGATTGATGTCAAAATGTAGATAATTGTTGTTGTGAGCAATCTCAATAGCATGATGACAATAGATAGATGCAGTGAGAACCACTAGTGACTGACACAAGAGAGATTCTCAAGTAAAGAGATCATAGTAATAGCTAGGCATCAGTAGGCAAATGTAGCGAGAACGACTGGTGACTGATGCGAGGGAGATTCTCAAGGAGAGAGATCTCAGTAATAGCTAGGCATCAGTAGGAAAACACAGTGAGAACCACTGGTGATTTATGTGAGGGAGATTCTTAAGGAGAGAGATCTCAGTATAATAAAAGAGACAATAGGCAGACATAGTGAGAACCACTAGTGATTGTTGTGAAATAGATCCCAAAAAGTGATAGGACAGTGCCCCCAAGACCAAGAGGGTTTCCCTTAAAGTACGTCTAGTTTCAATCCATGTAAGTTGGTGTCTTGACAGGTAACTGGGAGTATAAGAAAATGAAAGCAAGAAAGAAGGAAAGCTGGAAAGCAACTATATAGAGCCAAGCAATGTTGTGATAGATATAGAAATGCGGAACAAGAGGCACATGTTTACCAGGTTTTCACCTTCTTGGCATAAATTATTTTGTTTGCTACCATGACACTTGTTTGCCAGGTTTTCATCAATGGCACTTTTTTTCCTTTTTTGTTTTTTTCTTTTCGTACTTTTTCATTTTATGGAGGAACTTAAGCTTGTTTCTCTTTAGATAGCACTCCTTGGAAAGATATTCTATGGTAGGCCAAGGCCACTGAAAGTATGCTCAAAGATGCTGATAGGGTGATGGTAGAGAAGATGATATGGAAGATAAGGGAGGTGATATCCAAGGATTTATGTGATGGATTAGATAAGGGGAATAGCAGGAATGTGAGGACCCAGTATGGAAGGATAGCAGGTAGGGGTAGGATATCAAGTGCGGTAGTGAGATTTTTGTGTAGGCAAGATCAACATCAACACACATCTGGAAGGATGGTGGAATGATAGCGAAAAAGTGTGTGAAATGGATTTAGGTTTTGATATGGATCTTGGTACACGAGGACCCAAGATGGATGAAGACAGATTCAAAACAATGGATTTTGGGACATAAGGACCCAAAATAGGTTTAGTAGATGAAAAATGTTTGAAAGGAGATGGAGTGCAAGCCTTTGGAAGCTTGGATGCCAATTCTGATGTTTTCTTTGTGTTCAAGCCTTTTAATAAGGACTTGGGAATCCACATAGCTTTTGATTTTCTTTTTGTATCCATGTCCTTTGGAAGAGACTTGGGAATCCACATAGATTTAGAATGCAATGCATCCATGATGGATTTAGGAACCCATATTTTCTTTGATATGGTTCTTTTCTCAGTGGACCTATGTGGTCTCTTGAATATTTCCTTTTTATTTGTAGTCACATGTCGATTAGATGGGACATAGTGATGTTCATATGTAAGTAGATTCTTGTATTTGTGATTTCTTCGTTGCGCATCCAAATTGCTTCAAAAAGACTTGGGGATCATGGATGAGTAGGGATGATATGAATGGTTCATATGAATGGGTTGATAGGGAGAGTTCCAGGATGTATGTCTTTGTTGATCTTGATAGGAGATAGGGTAAGCAGATGAAAAGCTATTATTGATAGGCATAGTGGATTGAGGGACATAAGGGCCCAATATAGATGGAAGGTTTGATGGTCTCACTTTGGGATGTAGGGACCGAGGATGGATTTGGAGGATGGAGGAGGTTGATTCTTTCATTTGAATGGAGGGATATAAATTGTGGAGGGGATATCAACATCTTTAGAGTGAGCTACATGACCAAGGCTCTTCTCTTTAGAATTCATCTGTATATCAACAGAAGCATGAGTAGATTTGATAAGAGTAATTTTGGTAGGAGCATCTGAAGCTTGATTGGATTTATTGTTATGCAAGGGATTTAGAGGAATGATGGTTTCTTGAGGTGGATATGTAGATGCATGACAAGGAGATGATGGGATGCTTTGATCTTGACAAGGATCGTTAGATGGTGTACAAAGGGTACTTTGCTCTTGATTTTCAATAGGTTCCTTAGAGATGGTGGAAATGATATCTTGATCTTACTTGGGAGATGGATAAGATATAGGAGATGTAAGAGTTTCTTTTTGGAAGAAATGGAAGGGGATGATAAAATCATCATGAGACTCTAGAGATGTGCGACTTTGGTCAACCATTGGATAAGGATGGATGGTATACTAATCTTGATCATTACTGGTATTTGTTTCTTCACACTTTGGATTGTCTCCTTGACATGGAGCCGCTTCCAAGGATGAGGCAGAAGTGTTGTATTGTATTAAGGATTCGTGACACACTGATGGAGAATCCTTTGGAATAGTCATGATAAGCGTTGAAGCACATGGAAGCTTTAGGTCTATGATCTTTGATGCCTGAGAAAGGCTTGCATCTGTATGTTGATTAGCTTGGATCTCTTTTAGAGGTAGTTCTTGAGAGTAGAAATAGACGGCATTAGGCTCAGTTCTTGATAGAGATGATGAAGATTTAGGAGATGGAGGAATAGTGGAAGAAGTAGATGGGATATGGGAACCATTGCTAGACATGGATTCCTAATATTGATCGTGCTTGAGATTAGTATCTTCACTAAATGATTCATTAGGATTTTCCACTTTGATTATGCCATCATCTATGAGATCTTGGATTTTATGTTTCAACTCCATGCAAGATGAAGTTTTATGCTTATTGCTTCGATGATATGCACAATAGGGACTCAAGAATCTGAATCCACATGATGTGGCTTGAGGCAATGTGATGAGATTATGCTCAAGAAGTGCTTCCAATGCTGATGTATAAGATTGTCCCAAAGGAGTAAATATTCTCTCTAAAGGATAATTAGACACTTCTTGACTTGCAATCTCCTTCTTTTGCGGATAGAAAATACTTTCATCTAATTTTGTCATAGTTTCCTCTACATTTTCTTGATCAAAGATAGGATAGTCATAAAATTGTTCTTGATCAAAGATGGGATTGTCATAAAACTATTTTTGATCAAAGATGGGATTGTCATACCAAGATTTATCCATGTTGGAAAAAAGAAAAGAGATGGGAGAATCATGATCAAATAGCAAAGGATGGGTTGATCTTAATGAGGATTTGTCGGATGAAGTATCCTTTTCCTTCTTGTTCAATTCCTGAAGTTCAGATTTCAAAGTTTGCAGTTGTTTTAATAAAGTTTCCCTAAGAATCTCTTCTTTGCTTTTAGACATCGTAAGATTGTCTTGATGTGCTTTCTTAGAAGATTGAAGAGGGTATGATGAATCGATTAATTGACTAGCAGGTGTTGAAGTGGTATCTAAAGTGCTGACTAAGTCCAAGGCCAAAGGAAAAAAGAGATAATTTCCAACTAAGACAGAGATAGCAATGACTTCGATCTTGAGTCACGGTTGACAAACCTACTTTTTCAACTCAGGATAAGGACAACGTAGAAAAAGATGATAATATTGAAATAGAAAATGGGTCACTTGGACTAGCACAGCAAAGTAAGATTGCAAGACAACAATGATTCATACTATCAACAGATTGCAGTCAAAGACAGACTAGTAGTGATGTTGATGAGAATGTAGATTTGTGAAAATTTGGACAGAACCTTCATAGCATAATACAAAATTGGACAGCAAGTTGATAGATTCTCAATGTTTTGATAGTAGATGTAGAAACTCAGAAAAGAGTTTGACAATTTAACACCTAGAAGTGCAGATTTTGAATATGAATGATCGGTTTGATGTTTGTTTGTTTGTTCTAATGCTTCACCCATGCAAGACACATCAAGCAGAAT
Source organism: Thuja plicata (assembly GCA_018584345.1). NCBI lineage: Eukaryota > Viridiplantae > Streptophyta > Pinopsida > Cupressales > Cupressaceae > Thuja > Thuja plicata. The sequence goes on from MU227364.1 coordinate 703,284, forward strand.
GTTTGTTGTAAAAAGAACAGACACACCACAATCCTAGGTAAGCCATGGCAATATATGTTGAATTCCCACTTGAACCAAAGTTCATCCATGCCTACTCATAGCGGACAACTTAGAAGCTTGGAGGCATGGGCTCCTCCTTACAGTGCACTCACTTATCAGGCACACCAAGCTTCAAATCCCAAGGGTAATGACTTCCCAAGGGACTGTTGTCTCTACTAAGAGTCGTGAAAGTGTGGTATGTCTTAGTCGGTCTCTGACCTTCCGTGCCAATAGATAGAGGGATTTTTGTTACTAGAACAAAGTGTGTAGTCAAGACATCCGTTCAGGTGGTTATACTTATGGCAGATTAGCTCTGTTATGGAGGCCTCCCAGCCTATAGAAGTTATGTTCTATAGGTTTTAATGCACCACAAGGGTACTGAGGGAGATCTTCTTCCTGGTATAATGCAATCAACACCTATTCACTGTGAGATTAATCACAGTGACATATTTTATATACCGGTTTGGAAGGGCTTGGCTTTACCCTGTTACCGGTTGGGCAATCCACTCTCACCGGCTCTATTAAAGCTCTTGGGAGGTAGCCACGCTAAAGGATTTGCATGGATTTCTCTTTCACCCAAGATCCATGAAGCCGAGGGGAGAGGATACATCCATGCAATTCCTTGGGTTTACAAAACTAGAAGACACTTCAAGAAGAATAAGAAAATGACAATAATGTTTATGGATTTTTTATCATCCCAAAAGGGCGAGAGCATAGTTTCCTGACATTATTTCCATCTCTAAAACACTGGATAGAAGTTCATTTTAAAAAGTCTTGCATGTGTGTTCATATTTTAATAAAACAAAAACAAAATGCAAGCATAATTTTTAGCGTTCTATCGATCAAGGCAACCCGCAAGATGATTCGTCAGTAGTCTGTGTTTTAGTCTTCTTTTTCAACGTCCTACAAACCACTGGGCCCATTTGGGTATTGGAATACCATATCCTGGATATGGTCAATTCAGGAAGATCCTTATCCTCAAAATGAAATTCAAAATATGGACCGACCCTTTTGGTTCACCCGGAAGATGAATGAGAAGATGCATAAGGAATTTTAATTCTTTATTTTTTAATTTCTTTGAATATGGTGTGTATATATACACACATATGTATATATACATACATACATGTGTGTATATATACATACATGTATACACATATACATACATGTGTGTATACACACAGATACATGCATATACACATATTTGTATACATATACACACATACACACATACATGTGTATGTATACACACATGTGTGTGTATATATACATACGAGTGTGTATCCACATATACACATATACATACATGTGTATATATATACACACGTACACACATGTGTGTATACACATATACACATATAAACACATATGTATATATATACACACATATACACATAAAAGTGTGTATCCATGTATACACATATATACACACATACATGTGTGTATATATACACACATATACACACATCATACATGTATATATACACACACATATACACACATACATGTGTGTATATATACACATGCAAGTGTGTATCCATGTATACACATACACACATGTGTATATATATACACACATACACACGTGTGTGTGTATACACATATACACACATTTGTGTATATATACACACATTTGTGTATATATACACACATATACACACATGTGTATAGACACACATGTGTGTATACACACATACAAGTGTATATATATACATGTGTACATATATATACACAAGTGTATATACACATACATATATACACACATGTGTATATACACACATGTAGATATATACATCCCTATAGCAATATAATATACATCTTTATAGTCGCGGATCCCACAAAATATTAAATTTGCTTTTGTTAAAATTAGAATTGGAATTTGAAATTCCCATTCCACCTATTTAGGTGGAAGATGATATTCCCATTTTGAGGGCAAAATGAGAATTTTGGAATTCCAATTCCATTTTTTTCCATGGACCCAAACATGGAATTTGGCATTATCTAGAATTAGATAATGCCAATTCTAGTCCAATTCCTGCCCCCAAACGGGCCTTAGGCTGTAAGAAAAAGATAAGTCAGAGAACAACAAAGCCCAAAAATTGTCAGTGTTAGATAAATCAGAAAATCATATATCTAATTGCATATTCAAAAACTAGACAAAAAATCACACACTTTCAGAAAATGAATCACCCACAAAGGTTACCGTATGAGCCCGTACGAAGCTCTGGAAGTTGCAAAATGCAGGATTAGGCAAGTACAATCATCAAAAAGTGTAATTTATGACATATATAGCAATCAAAACTAGAAAATAACTTCACCACAGTGATCCTTACAAAATTCTACCCAAAATAATACTAATAAATTGCTCAAAAAAAGGAGTTAAAACAAGCAAGATATAGTCATTTGAAAATAGGTTGCAATTTTAAAAATGCATATGGTGAATGCAAAAAAAAAATTTAGATCCTGCTGATGTCAGAAATCTGTATGACTAAATTTGATGGTCCCGTGGCTGTCGCAAAAAGCCAATATGCCTCCAGAGTGACGGCTGGATGGCCATCAAATTTAAGAGTACGGATTCCTGCTTGGCAATAAAAAAATGACTGTGTGCCCTATGTTTCCACCGTGGCAGGTGACATGGCCCTTTTCCACCTTTTCCACGTGTCAATTTCTCAATGGCCCATTTGAAGGGCTGCAGGAGGTTGAGCAAAGGTGGCATTTTTGGGAGGCAGAGGCTAAGGAGTGGGCAGGGAGAGGAAGGGTTTGAGGAAGCGGCAGCAGATGGGAGGTGCAGCAGGGTTTTGCGGGCAGAAGTGGGAGTTTGAAGCGCAGGGCTGCGCAATGGAGGGTTTCGCAACATTGGGGTGTGGGTGATCAAGAAGTGGGCGAGGAGAGGAAGGGTGGGGAAGGAGGAGAAATGTGGAGCAGCGCGGGGGTGGGG